>JAPZEB010000010.1:2974507-2985981 GCA_029783705.1 Chaetodon striatus
AATATGTTTTAGCACACGGTGGCTACTCTGCAGCGGGCTATCTTTGATTATTTGGTTCTTCAACTTTAGGAAACAAATTTATCCACACACTATTAAATTCTCTCTTTTCCCCTGAGACTTTTCCTTTTTTGGATTTAAATTCCACAGCAAGCTTAACTAGGAAGACTCAAGACTACTTTAGCCATGGCTAGTAAAGTTTTCAGAGGAAAAGGCCACTGATGTATGACTCACATTTTCATTGACGTAATGTTAAAGTATTTTTTTTAAATTGGTGTATTGGCTACACATTTTTACAGTTGAAGAATATAGGAATAGCTTTAGGCCTTCAACAATAAATGAAATTGTTTAAAAAAAAAAAAGGTTATTTATGTCCTTCTTTTTTTTTTTCAAAGTCACAGGGAGCCACTGGAGAGGGGCTAAAGAGCCACATGAAACTCTGGAGGTGCAGGTTGCCTACTTGTAATCTTGTGCAGTGGTTCCCAAATGGTGGGTCACGGTCCAAAAGTGGGTCACAGGTCCATTCTGAATGGACCATAAGTGACTCTCAAACTTGTCAAGTTTGTGAAAAACACAGTTTATTTTGATGTACAGTAAATTTCCAGCACAGAGCTTGCATTTTGATGTGCCTTTTTCCACTATAGATTGAGTGACCAACGGACAGCTACTTGACAGAGACAGCAAAATAGCTCCATGACGTGGCCAAACAAAAGTATAATGCTGAATATATTAAACTGTGTGGACCTTAAACTAATGACTAAGAAGAAATCTAGACCCTGTGCCTGGACCAGTTGGGAACCACTGATCTCGTGGAATCACTGCTTGCAAGCTAGGTTAACTACCCTCCACTTTCAAAGTAAAAGACCGGTAGCCTAGCATGCTAGCTTCAAGTTTCCAAATGGAATGCAAACATAACAGCACACTGTGTGACAGACATCTTAAATAATCAGACCACCGTCATCAAATACCAGCCATAAAGGTCGACTATCCAAGCAGCTTATCACAACCTGTTTATTGTAAGGCAGTGCCTGCTAGTAGTCGTAGTAATTGTGATGGGATCAGAGGAGGAAGTGAGCTGACAGTATAAAAAGTGACACAGTCCGTGTGATGTTATATAAACATCAAAGAGTCCATATAGGGTGGGTGGGAGGCATGGTGGATGGGTCTAACAAACACAGGACTTTCACCCAGAAGACTAGTGTTACTGCCCCACAGCCAGCGTTGACCTTTTTTATAACAACGTAGTGTAGTAGGGTAGTATGTGTAGCATACAACGCTGGTGACGTATGTTACCTTATTAACAAAAGCCCTAATTTGAAGCTAACCCATGATGATTTTTTTAAACCTAACCATCTAGTTTTGTTGCCTAAAGTTAAGTTTTACAGAGTAACATCGACCGTTTCATAACATAAATGATGTCTTTAAAACTGTGATCATTAGGACAGTAATAAATGTCATTTTGGAAGTCAGTGGAAAACAACTTATTCTGTCATGTAGGTATGAGAGAGTGTTCTAAATAAAGAGTAGATAACCAAGTCTATGTGGGTTTGTTTAAAAAGGTGAGAAAATGTTCAGAGGATACACTGGGTTATGATGTGCTCCAGTCAGTTTATAGCAAATCTCCTGTCAACCCCAGCTCTCAGATGTCAGTAAACCTCTTTCATGGGAAACGCCACCCCAGAGGCTTGAAGCTAAGATGCTTTTTCCACCAATACAGAAATGTTCTTATCTTCCTTTGAAAATTGGAAAAGTAGCTGCAGTCACATTTTATTTTATGTTACCTTCCACAAAAGGTGAGGAGAATTCATATGTCACTTCTTTATAACCCTGTTTCTGTTTAGAATAGTAAATATAGAGCTGCCTGTAGCCTTGTTTTGCTCCTCTGTGACATCTCTGCCATACATAACTGGAATGTGACAACCTGTTTATTAGTCATTTGAGACATATAACTTCCACGTGTGCCTATGGGCTAGCACGACATAACTTGGGACGTATTTGGAACTGCTTATAACATGGTCTTTGTAGTGAAGTCACAACTGTCTTTGGATCAGTAGTAGAGTCATTCATCTCAGCATGTGAAAGCATGTGGCCTTTACAGTATCCAGCAGTTCAGATCTTAGGGAACTACTGTTTTTAGCCTCTGACAATGCATCCTTTGTGCTGGAAGTGTCACGCTCTGGCTCTTCCTGTTAAGAGCCTCGCACAATATCCATAAATTTAGCACCTTTGATGGTCTGACCTTGGAAAACAAACAGAAAGCTCATGTCTAGGGGCTGTGAGGTGGAGCTGGGCCGGGATATCAGAGCAGCTGTTTCTTTTCTGCCTGCCGAGTACAGAGTGGGTGTTGAAGCTTTAGACCCTCTGCCCACCCTGGCCGAACAGAGGGGAAGGGAAGGGGGAGAGCAGAGGGAGGGGTGCTGCCTGTTGAACCCAAGGTGAAAGGGTGCCTTGGACCTGCAAATGGAGACGGAGAGCTAACACTCAATCTGACTCTGAGTCAGGGGGGAGATATGCAGTTTGGATGGGTGCACTGTCTGCCTCGAGCCTGCCTTCTTCTCTAGAGACAGAAGCCCTCTGTTGCTCATTTGCCTCTCTGTCTGTCGTTCTTTCTCTCTTTCTCTCTCCCCCTCTCACTCTTTCTCTCAGTTTCCAGCCTTCCCATCTGTATGTGATTTAGGCACAGGCTCAGGGGAGAGGCAAGTCCGCTAGGGGAGAGGAATCAGGGCAGGGAGGGAGTGAGAGAGAGAGAGAGGGAGGAAGTCCACACAAGTTTGTTTTACAGGACTCTGGCCGGGCCGGGACTAGGCACAGTGCTGCATCTGGAGGTCGGAGCGGTGGAAAAGTGAAGCCAACAGGAGCAGCAGAGCAAGAGGAGCTGCCCAGAGACTTTCCTCCAGCCAGGAGACACTGACAGAGACACAGACAGAGAGGGGGGATCAGTGCTCTACTGGCAAACACACAAATATGGCTGCTAAATCTCTGTCCTGCCTCTGCCTTCTCTGCATCCTATCAGGGATTGCCTATCCAGCTTCTGCCGCCAGGCTTGGGGAACAGCAACAGACTGAGCTGACAGTAAGTTTTATCTCTTTTTGGCTGGCCAACATTGCATGCTAGCAGTTATGTTCAGTTTCTGACCTTTCCTACCTACTGCATGTGTATGTAACCAGGCTGATGATACTGTAAACAAATGTAAAGGTGAAAACTGAGGCAAGATTGGGAGTGTTTTGGTTAGTTATGGCAGTCTGCAGAACTGTCTGATGTGTCTGTGGACTGACAATGGTCCTGCTTTGTGTTCACGCATGTGTGTGTTTGTGTCAGCAGACGTACCCCAAGGCTAGAGCTCAGATGGGCTCTGAGTTACTGTCTCCACCACTGTCATGCCCCTCCCGCCCCTCCCTGGCAGTTCCCTAATAGAAACCAGCTGCCAAATGTTGAGCAACACCCCAGAGAGACAGAACGAGGGAGCACAATAGACAGTAAGGGCATGAGAAGCCATAAGGGACTAGTGGCCAAGGTTTCCTTGGCTTAGTGTGGACCAAAGGATATAAACTCAGAGGCTAGACGTTCAACAAGGCAGACAGTTTTCTTTAAAAATTGAAATTATTCTATCTTATCTGATTGTGAGGTTATCTGTTTCAATCTAAAGATATAATCTGTAAGATTTTGATTATATGAGATCTGGTTTGGTACTACCTGTGGCCTTTTTGCCCCCACAATCAGCATTGAATGTATTTGCATTCTGTAAATGCCTCCCCCTATAGCAGTATGTTGCTGGTAACTCTGCTTTTTCTACAAGACTCAAGTTGTGTACCCAAAAAGAACAAGAAAATTAAAAACTAAATGATGTATGCATGTACTGGACAGGGTGCAGAAGACAAAAATTTGCAGCTCCACACTGTTCATACGATGCAGAATGTAAATTTCGATATCAATTCAGTAAATCGTGTTGTACGACACAGTTAACTGCTACCTTTTGTCTTATGAGCAGCAGCTAACCAGCAGCTCTGCAGCTTGTTTTGTTGTTTGTTGGTTGGTTGTTTGGTTGGTTGATTGGTCAGTTAGTCATGAACTTCCCCACCCTTTGGCGGCCAAAGTATTTGCCCTAGGAGGCTGAAATTTGACAAATTCAGCCTTGTTAAAGCAAAATTGCATGATGAATCCTCTCAGCCTACTATTTGTTTGTCTGCGCTGTAAACAGATACAAGGGTGTGAAGGCTGCAGTGGTGGATGGGTGTGTAGGGTATCTTCCATGCAGGAAACTGGAGTTCATGTCTGTCACAGAACAGCTTATGATCTTTCCCTAGCCTTAACCGAATGCATTACTTGCATACACTACCATAACCATAATGTATTTGCCATGACCACATGGCTTCTCTAACCATAACCATACTGATGCAGATGATTTTGCAGAAAGCAAGAATTTTAAAAACACTGGCAGTGGAAGTAGATTTTGTTTTGCAAGCGTAACCTGTGGTTTTGTAGATTCAAACAACACTGGCATTCTTGTCTTGCAACAGGGTTGTTATCATCAACTCAGTCTGAGCACATCCATTCTAAATGCTTGGCAGATTGTGCGATGTGCAACAAATTCCTAATGAGCCAGTGCATATTTTTGTAAAACAACCCCAAATTATGTCCTGATGTCTCGATCTATAATAAGTTTGCTTGGTTGATGGACTTTCTTGTAAAGTTTTGATGTCATCTTAGTCATCACTTCTGCACGACCTTGTATAATGTACATGTGCAAGCCACAAATAAGTAGAACAAAATGGCAGGCCATAGATAAACTACAACATTATCCATTTACAGAAATGTTTCGTTGCACTGTGGCTGTAATTATGCGGCTGCTTTAGATGACTTCAGGGTTGATTTGTGTCCTTTGGCCCCAGCGAACTCAACAGGGAAGCCATGTTTCTTGGCTCGGCCTCTACAGTGACTTAGCTCAAAACTGATCAGTGTGAAGAAACATCCTAAGAAATGTCAAAGAGTGTGTAGAAAGAGAAACAAGTGCAATTTAAACTTCCCTTCCTTAAGTATTTTCTATTGTACATGTTTATTTCTCAAAGTCAGAGTTTTTCTGAGTTGAGGGTCCCCAGGGACGAGGCCTCCCCCCTGCAGCCAGACAGTCTGTGCAAAGTTATTGAGTTAGGATGAGATTCACATGACCCTGGATCTGTCCTGTCCTAAGGATGTTTGGAGGAGTTAGCATGACTAAATCCAGTGTCTGAACCCCCTCTTCAAGGTCAATATAAATACAGCAGCCAGCTCCAGTTGGTACGCAAAGCGGAAATGAGATACAACCTTCAAGCTTTAACATTTAATCCACTTAATTCTCCCACTCTGGGAAAACTCTGCCAGGAGGCAGATGTACATAAAAACACAGAATACATTGCATTTAAAAGTTATCTTAATAAAACATCACTCTAGAGAAGTGTCTGTCACAGAGGCTTCCCACCCCCACACATGCACTGCAGAGAGAGGGCATGCATGGCCACAGTTTTGGAGCTACATGATCGGAGAGAGTGTTGACTTTGGACAGCACTCATCTGCACAGCCAAATCCTGTTTTTGTGCTTGATACCAGCTACATTTGTGCGGCTCTCTATCATAGCGATGCAGCCTTATGGTGTATCCTATTCGGTCAACACACAGGAAATACACTGATAAATACTGAGAAGAGGCAGCTTCACATGAAAACAGAGAGGCTACATAACATGTTGAATGTCATCTTTGTTCTCCACTGTAGTGGGCACAGTGGGAGGGCCACAGAAATAGTTCACATTACTGAGTGTGCTCATAGTTGGCAGAAGGCTCTAAATGTCAATTGTGTCAATTGTTTTAATTTTCATGATTGTTACAGATGAATTAAAGTAAAAACTATGTTTGAAATTACTATTCAAACTTTCAGTTTCTTTATTACAGGACTAACCCAAGAGAAATTGGGGGTTGTTGTCTTGAGAGTAACATGAGAAGACTGATATCAAGCTTATGTCTGTGTGTTTAGTACCCAGTCAAAGTAAAGACCAGCCAGTTAGCCTAGCTTAAAATTAGGAGGTAACAGTTAGGCTGGCTCTGTCAGTTAAAGTAGGGGAGACGGCGGGCAATTGTAACATCTCAAATTGCACCTGTCAGACACAAGGCAGAACCATGAAACGCAATATGCACATGGTCTTTGATGGCCCCTCTCCGCCTGACAAACGACAAAGTGGTATCTCATACTTTTCCATCTGCAATATTTTCCTCATACTGTCCTAATCTTTAATGTACTTTAATTTAAGTCTGTCTAGTCTGTCAGAGGAACATTCTTTTATCTTTACTTTGATATTTTTGTAAAATCTTAGCTTTGTTATTTGTAGCTAGCAGGGTCGCTTGTGTCATGGACTGTAAAGTTGGTGTAAATTGTAACATTGTGTTACAATTGACACCACACCATCAAAATGATGTCCAGTTTAGTAACTACATCTCTAATGACGTTTCGCCTATTAGTTCTTAAACCAGTGGCCATAACAAGAAGGAAAAATTTGGAACAGAGCAAACTTTGAGTGAATGATAAATGGGGCAGCAATACACAAACAAAATTGCTTTAATGCTAATGCTAGGCTAGGGAAGACTCGGGTTAACATTTGTTTGGACAAAAAAATGACTTATAGGCTGAAGCACATAACAGGGAGGAAACAAAGAATCAGGTAATGTTAATCAAACAAACCTGTTAGCTGAAAAAAAATTATAACAGCCACTTTACTCTGAAGCTTTGTGTCTTTTGTTAAAAACCCTTTGGCCCTTTGAACATCCATTTTTATTTTCACAACACAGTTCAAGCTGTAAACACATACAGTCTGAATGGTTAGCGTGCTAGCAAACAATGTTAGCTTATGAGTATGTTCACTACAGAGTAAAGTTGGGTCTTGATACACAAGAATGTAAGTCAGTATTTACTTTTAGCTCTGTTTTTGGTCTCCACCAACTCTGTAGAAAAATATCTGTCTCTTCAGTTGCTAGATGCTCCACTTTGTTCACCAGCTGGTCTCTATCTGTGTCTGTCTGCTATTTGGTGCTGTACCATACAGTGGGTACATCCAACGTGTTTCAGCCCAACTTGTCAAATATTGCTGCTTTGTCAGTGCCATTCACGTCTACATATTACATACCAGGTATCCTCCTGTGTTTGTTGTTGATGTTCTGGGACAGCATGTCAATTTGTTCAGTGCATTGTGTCTTTTCTGAATATGCTTAAAATTTCACAGGAAATGTACAGTTTCTGCTTATTAGATACATAAAATCTTTTTCAAAACAATCTTATAATGTCAGTAAAACACATTTATTGCCTTGTGCAAGACAAGAGTGTGGTTAGGTTTAGAAAAAAACATCACAGTTGGCTCTACATTCATACGAAAGCAAACACCAGGTTCCCTGGTAAAAGTCCAGGGTTTGTTGGACCCATCCACCACGCCTCCTGCTCTATAGGGACTTTCCAGCTCCTTACATTACATCATTTGTAGCAGCGTATCATACTCCCATGACAGGTGCTGTACCGCCAACTGGCAGAATATCTGTCCAGCCGGGTAACAAACTGACACCACCTGGCAGCGTATCATACTGCAGCGAAAGGTGGCTTTTGCCATCGATGTCTGACGCTGAAATCACTAAGCAGCGGTATTTGATGAGTTCAGAATGAGAACGGGCTGGTACAGCAGAGCTTTTTCAATGAAGCTGGAAAGTATAGGGAGAATAAATAAACTGTTGTTTATTAAAATGTAGTTCCAACTATCCTAAAATTGTCCTTTTTACATTTCTGTTTATGTTCAGGTTAAGTAAATTATATACAACATGTTAACTGATGAGTTTTAGACGAGTTGGAAGCCCTTTTTCAACTTTAAACAGACAGGCCAGTTGCTATCAGCCTCTATGCTACCCTGGGCGGAAACCCAAACTTCGAACTTACTGACAGACATGAGTTGGATATCTTATGGAGTCTTCTCACCTCACTCTCAGAAAGAGAGCAACTAGGCTAAGCATAGCCCTGTTTCCCAAAGTGCTGAAGTATTCCTTTAAGGTCTAGAGCTTAAATTATAAAATCACAAAGTCATCCAAACATGTGCAGAAAAATGTTATTCTCACAGGCTGCTTAGTTGTTTACTTGAGATGCATTCATCTCATTTTAGCGGCGTCTAAAAAGTCCATGTCCTACCTCAAGACCATCTGCTGCATCTCCCTCTAACCCCCTGCCCTATGCTCCCCTGTGTATACACACTGCAGCTGTTTGACCCATCACACACTGTCACACAGCTAATAGGTCTGAGACAACTCAAAACACTTTTAAGTGGCTTTACAAATGGTAAGGAGCTCAGGATCACAGTGGTTTTCCCATAAACTTGTGGTTCATTACTACTAATAGCTTGGACTACCATCTGGGGCCAGAACCTTTATCTTTATTCTGTGAGCACCAAAACCCATTTAAATCATTGGCTGCATTTTCAGGATGTGTTACATGGAAGGCTGACAGATAGACTGTTTTATGGTAATGATGTATGGGTCTGGTATCAGTGTATGTGCACTGTGGGTCAGGGAAAACCACAGGAAAAGGTCTGCAGGAAGAATCAGTGCTGCTGTTCACGGCGTGTTTCACATTAGCTGGTCACAAAAGCATGTCTTTGTCTCACAGCCCATCTGTGAATAAATCAAAGGAAAATGTGAATTATAAATAAGCACGCAGTACTGTATGTCTGTGGAATGTTCCGTCTTCTGGCTTTTCTAGATGCATCAATGTCTGGTTAACTAAGTGGAACAAGGAGGTCAAACTATGGAGTTCTTACAGACTGCTGCGGACAAAGTGCTATTGTACGCTTCATTGAATGGTGCTGCTTCAAATGTTCAAAGATGTTCAAAGGGCAGTGTGTGTGGGTGTGTGTGTGGGTGAGGGGGGGCACGCCTCTGAACTCTGACATCACACCATCCTGAGAAGCCGTGCTGAACAAACATCAGACAGGATACAGGTTTTAAAATGACTTTCTGTATATGGGAGGGTGCTGCTGTCATTAAGAAGAATTTCCTCACAACTCACTTGGCACATCTGCCAAATCAATTCTTACAGAGGCTTTGGGGGCCCCTGACCCTTCAGGCCCTTGGACCTGTGTCTAGTGGGCCTATTTAGTAACATATCTACTGTATGCTTGCAGAGCCTTTTTGTTTATCCTGAGGGTATGATTTGCAGTACAAAGGGTTGTGGAGTAAGTTTACAGTGCAAATAAGTTATTGCATAGCTTTTCGGCATACATTTACTTTGATCACAAATGTTGCAGTATGCACTTGGTTTCATTTTGCATCCCATCTGCTTGAGGAAGAGAGATCTATCTATCTTTATATTGCCTCTCCCATGAGGTTTCTTCCATTTCTTCTTCATGTGCTTAAAGGATTATTTCCTTTCCTTCTTACAGAGCTCAGTCTGACTCAGGAACAGTTGCCTGTAAACCCACTGAGACATTCTTCTACATGACTTTGGACTACACTTGACTTGAATAATTTGGTAGATTTTTGTCCAAAAGCTGAGTCATTGAGGTCAGTCAATTTTGCTCCGTACTGTGAGTAAGTGATTATATTACAGAATTAAACTTAATGTGAAATGATTGCAGTTTTATTAATTGTAGGCACCAAAACTATTTGGTTAAGTTTAGAAGAAAAAAATACAAGGTTCATAAAAAGATCAATATTTCTCTTAAAATAAGTATTTGGTTACGTGCAAGACATAATTGTGTTGTTATGAGACATAAGTACGCCACATTTGACATAAGTAAGTAATGTATGTAAGTACATTAAGTTAAAATAAGTCAACGTTGACTTTTGGTTTCATGCGGGACATGAGCAGCCATCAACGGGTGAAAGTCCTATACTTGGTTTACAGATCCAATACCCTGACCTCCTCCTTTTATATTACATATAGTGTCATATGATTAACCATGCTGAATGATGCTGTTAAACCAGGGAATTCGTATGTCCACCACAACAACGGATCCTTGCTGACTTTTCATTGGCTTTGTTTTGGCATTTGCACCACCATGTTATTTGGTGTTAAGAGGCTGTGGTCATTTAATGTGTTTCTTTGAAACCAGGCTTGCAAGTTGTTGGAAGTTGGAAGAGGTACATGAGTACATCTGTAACAAGATGAGAGAAGCTTACAGGATGTAGTCTGCAGATGAGAGAAAACTCTGCTTTATGGTCTTTAGCCAAACTGTCTAGTTCTCATTGCAGTATTTTTGTCAGCTACCAGTGGGACCTAATGATTGTTATGTTGGCTAGTCAGTGGGTCAGTCTGCAGTCCGTTTGACATTCTGTCCAAGCACACAATATTATTCGCATCAATAGCATTAAAAAGTACAGCCAAATTTGCATATGTGGATATCAATGTTTCCTGGAGAATGTCCCCTAAAGACTTAGGTAACCCCCTTACGTTTTCACTAGTGCCAGTATTGGGCCAAAACTTCTATGCATCCTATAAAAACATCCTGGTGTAATAGACCGATTGCAATAACATTCACTGAACACAGTCATGCTCTTCAAATGATAAAACCTTTTAATGTGGACTCTCCATGAGCTTTCCTCTTGTGCCACCCTCAGGAGAAAATATCAGTTTTGCATGAAATTAAACAAGCCAAAAATGTGGGGTGGGTAGTCTACTCAACATCAGCTGAGAAAGATTTACTGAGAAAGATGGAAGACAGAATATACTGCAGTGTGCAGGGCTCGTGTAGCTAAGAAGACTTTTAAGTAAACCACATCATGTTTGGGGCCTTATACTGCTGTTTTACTTTTTATGCATCCAAGCTGGCGAAAGCCATGGCCAGAATTATGTTTTCGGGTTGTCCATCAGAACATACATACAAACATCCCACTCTTGTGAACATGTTATCTCAAGAACGCTTATTGAGAATTTCCTCAAACATCCACTTGGAGTCAATGATGAACTAATTTGATTTTGGTGGTCAAAGGTCAAGCCGTGTGACCTCGTCCTTCTCATTCTCATGAATCTCAAGAACACCTTGAGGGAATTTCTTCAAATTTGGCACAAACATCTACTTGGACTCAACAATGAACTGACTAGAGTTTGGTGATCAAAGGTGAAAAGTCAAGGTCACGTAAGCTTGCATCTGTCTCATTTTGTAAACACAATATCTTAAGAAGGACTTGGGGGAATGTCTTCAAATTTGGCACAAATGCCCACTAAGAAAAAAGGATGAATTTATTAGAATTTAGTGGGCAGAGGTCAAAGGTCAGTGTGACCTCATAAAGCACATTATTGGCCATAACATTCATATTTCATGTACTAATTATGACAAACTTTCACACAGATATCTAATAGAATAAAATACCAACGAAGTAATGACATTTTATATCCAAAAGGTCAAAGGTCAACTTCACTGTGACATCATACTGTTCTGCAGAAACACTTAACTGGTCATTATTTGATGTCATTTCTCAGGAACA
>JAPZEB010000010.1:2994873-3020738 GCA_029783705.1 Chaetodon striatus
TGACTGTTTTTGTCAAAGGAGTCTGGTGCCTTTGAAGAAGTCATAGATACATTTAATTTTTAGTTCAGTTTAGAAAAACATGTTTAAATTATGTTTTTCTTCACGAATTAAGTAACACAGGGTGAGTAATTGATATACTGTACAAATGGTCATTTGTGGGTAAGGTATTACTTAAACTGATGCACAACAATATGTTTCATAACATGAGCGGCCAGATACTGGGATCTAACAATGTTTTTCATTCATGTAATCTAGGAGGGCTACTCAGGTTTCTCCAGTTGTCAGGGCTGTCGGAGGTGCGAATGCGGGCCAGCCTCTGTTCGCACCACCTGCCATCCTCTCACCCACAGCTGTCCGTGCCGCCCGGGGGCCGGAGGTCGTTACTGCGAGCGCTGTCTCCCAGGCCACTGGGACTACAGCCCTTCCGGCTGCCAAAGTAAGTCATCTGTCCGTCATACTACATGTCGAATGTTCTCTTGCTCTCTTGAAAAAAAACCACCCCCAGACCATTTGTCGAAACATTCAATGCAGATAACACTTTCCCAGAGGAAAAGGCTGCGCTGAGTGCTCATGTTCCCACACCCACTACCACAGTAGTACACATGATGTCAGTGAAGCATCTGCTGAGAGATGTGACCCTGTGGCCGGAGACTCTGCTGAGAGTTGGATGACATCACCACGCAGCCCGAATCTATACACACATGCAGCTGCTAAAAACATCAGTCCCACACAAGAGAGGCCACAAGACAGATGTGCAGGCCTCAAGCCAAAATACCATCTGTGGGTCTTTATATATATTTGATAACTGCTCTGACCTGTTTACAGCTGATGAACAATTTAGGCTGATGTGCAGAACTTTCTGTTTTACCCTCTATGATGAAGTGCGTCTGCATCTGTTTTTTACAGAGTGTGACTGTGAGAGCGGCCACTGTGATATGCACACGGGAGAGTGCCTGCCAGAGGCCGCAACAGTCAACCTGTGCAACATCAGTGAGTGGACTTAACAGCTGTAGCAGACAATCCACGATACAACTGTGCTGTAATTATCTAATCCACTTATCTTTTATTTCTATGTTTTAGGCTGTGATGACTGCATTTGGCATCTGATTGGGGACTTGCGGTTGTCCAATAAAACGCTGGACCATCTGAAAGTCGGCGTGTTGAACATCTCCACTGGTGCTGCTGCCAACGACAGGATCAAATACTACAACTACACTGCTCATCGCCTGCAGGTACACACACACACATAAAAGAATAAATGCAGATGTGAAGCGAGAGCAAGTAGAAAGACAACATGCATTAAAAGGCAAGTTAAAGGGTAAGTTAGGTATTTTCCAACCTAGACCCTACTTTACCATGTTTTTGTGTCTGATGTGACTGATGGGGACACCGTTTTTTTGGCAATAGGCTGCAAATTTCACTGCTGTTTGCGCCATCCACACACATCCACTAAAAGTGCTTGTTTTTACTCAGATTATTATTATGTGTCTTACAACTTATGGAAAGCATCTCTACAGAGATAGATTTTTATTGATAAAGAGTAAGATCTTTTTTTTCACCAGAAACAGCCCTGAAATCACCATCGCCAAACCCACCAGACTCCACTTAAATACACAGTAATTTTAGCATGAACAGAGCCAGCATATTATTACATCCAACTGGGTGAATTAAAGGTTTATTTAAACCTTAACAGAGTTGGTGATTGTTGGAACAGTGGAAAGACTAACAGAGACTGTTTTTGTGAGTTTTATTTTGTTCCTGTTGACTTTGAATTAAGTTTGTTTTACGCTGTACAAAATTACTGGTTATTTAAGTGGAGTTCTGGTGGGTTTGGGGATAGCAATTTCAGGGCTGTTTCTGGTTAAACAAAAAGGATCTAATTCTTTAACAAAAAGGTCTATCTCTGTAGGGATTTTTACCACAAGTTGTCTGACACTTAAGTCAACAACCTGAGCATGCCAGCGGCAAAAAACAAGCACATTTAGTCAATGTAAATCGATGGTATGAGCATGCACTGAGTTGTTCACTGCAGTCTTTTTTATTGCTGCTATCTGCAGTGGTCTTGCTCAATACTGGACCAATTTCAAAACCTGTTGCTCCCAGTAGTCACTTAGACACATAAAACATGGGAAAATTTGGTCCAGGTTGAAAAACACCAAACTTATCCTTAAAAACTGCACTAATGTGTATTTTTAGTAAACAATGGAGAATTATAACCCAACTCTGCAACCTCCCCTCAGTTCTATGGAGATTATTAGCCTCTTTAAACTCATTGTCTTGGTTTTATGGCCTGTAAATATATTCTTTGGTCCAGTTTCACTGCTTGTATTCACCTTGTTTCCCTTCAGCATGCAGCAGGTTTAGCAAAACAGCTTTAACTGTACACTACCTGCCCAGCACCAAATGAGAGACAATGTTAGTGACAAGCTAGTGGAGCAATGCCTAATAATCCATCTCAGAGCCACCCAGTCTAATGGGTGTAACTGTTTCTGAGGGTTTCCTTTTCCTTGCTCTAATAAATGTATTCATTTGCTTTGCTCCCAGACTCAGTTTCAAGGCTGGAGAAACAAGTCCTCTGTGATGAAGGCCCAGACTGGGGAGCTGGAGAATGCTGCAGATGCTGTGGGGTTGGACATCAAACAGCTGGGGGAATCGGTTAGCAAAACCATCATCTTCCCTTTAATGTGCATTAACCATTAAAGCAAAGCCTCTGGAGCTTAAAAGGCTTCAGAAGTTCAAATCAGTGTTTTTTTACCCTAGAAATACACGATGCATCAGTTCGTACCATGTGCATCACTATGACAATCAGATTAACTTCTATGCTTCTATACAGTGCGCCAGTCAAACTCTATACATTCTTTACACAACATAACATGACTCACAAAATTGGACCTGACATGTTCCAATTACATGAACTCAATCTAATCCTTGTATAAGACATCTGAGAATTCCAGCTTGGTCTTTAGAAGCGAGTGACTTTGCCCGCTGATTGATGTGTCATTGATTAGTTTTTGTGGTGGTTTTCCAGGAGAGTGTGGTGAAGACTCTGGGGGACGAGCTGGATAATGACACGCTGGAGACCTTCACCCTGGCTGAGCAGCTCAGCACAAACCTCACTGATCTCAACACACGCATTGAAGGTATCAAACGGTTCTGGTTAAGTGCAGCTGACTCTTTTGGCCTATCAGTGTCTTGTGCGTTTCCTGCAATCATGAACTTGTCCTGCTGGAGAGAATAAATGTTACTGACTAGCCTTTGGGAGTTGATTCTGCAGGCTGCGTGCAGTCATTTAAAACATATTAAATATACAGTATCTTACCATTTGACCGCTAAGTCTGCACTCGCAATCTGGTTAATATAAGGTTCCTAGCTCATCTCTTTGTGTTAATGTATGTGCACAGAGATGATCCATGACTGGGAGCTGTACAGCGTTCAGCAGGAGGTGGATCCAGAGGTGGCCAGGCGGAACACTAAGGCAGCCCAGGAAATGGTGACCTGGATGAGGACACTGGATCTGTCCCCACGAGAGCCCATAGCCACTGATGAGTCGACCGAAGCCCATGACTGTGAGGAGATACACAGCAGTTCACAATATGCTCAACATTATTTCTTGTTATGGCAACACATGGCGCTAGTGAAACTGGACCTAAATGAGTTCAAAATGACACATTTTCTGTAACCTGTATTCAAAGGTAACAGGTTAGTGATGCTAGCAGGTTTGTGAGGCTGTACTTAGATACAGTGGGGTTTTTTAAATACTAATATCACAATGCTAATGTGCTCATTATTCTCAGTAAAAATGTTTAAATGTCCATTAAAGGTAACAGAGTGCTAATCGATTAATTGATTCCACATATGTAAAAACAGGAAGCTAGGGAGGGACTTGTCGTGGGCATTGATTGGCATGTACAGTAGCCAATCTCACAGCACAAGCAAACATGGAGGTGGCTGTGCTAAGATCACTGTTGCTAGCTGCAATGCTGGTGCTAACACTGACCACAATGCTGGAAGAGATAACAGCATGGAAGGGACATAACAATTTGAGAAAGCATTTAATTGGATGCAAAATTAGTATATGATCCCAAGTGCAGGATCACCGTATTTTATTGTTTTCCAGAAAATGACAACCTACAAAACAACATTTTTGTGATTGTTGGGCCAGGTACTGCTGCGCAGGTGGCAATTGGTGCAAGACATATGTGATTAAAAAAAACAAAAAAACAACTAAAAATCTATCTTTGATTTCATGGGAAATTTAACATGCTGATATGAAGCAGGTAATATTTACCATAGTCACCATCTTAGTTTAGCATGTTAGCATGCTAACATGTGTTAATTAACACTCAAAATAAAGTACAACAGACCGAACAAGTAATGCTAGTAATGACGTTTTTTTGTGATATCTGTATGTAATGTCATAGCATGCAGTACTTGTCAAGAACCCCCTTATTATCTGTATATTATTGTTTTTGGTTTACCACAGTTAGATACTTTTATGTATAAAAAATACCAAGCCCACTGCTCTCCATTGCTTTGGCCTAAATTTTTACAGTAGCAAGTCCTGAATCACTCAGATGTGACACTAATGATAATGTAGTGGCTCTGATTGTCTTTCCAGTGCTGAGGCGTATCCGTCAGCTGGAGAAGAAGTTGATGGTCACAGACGGCCGCCTCCCACCTGTCAAGGAGGCCCTGTCCCGCTTCTCCACTAAGCTGTCGGACGCTCAGAGATTTCTCCAGAAAGCAGCCAGCGCCGTCCAGGAGACAGAGAACAGGAACAGAGCCAGCATCCTCAAATTCCAGAGAAATGAGGTGATTTCCCATGACCCCCCCAGGCTCATGCTGAGTACCACTCCCTCCCTCTCTCATCTCTTCTCCAGCACTCCCTTCTTTTTCTGTGTTTGTCAGTATAAATACATGAGTTAACAGTCCTGGTAAAGAGCTCACAGCCCTTCCTCCCTGCTGTGAGGGAGTGTGCTGGCAATGTTCCTTCCCTTAGTGCTGTCTGCTTTAGCTCCTCTCACAATGATACAAACAATGTTGAGTCTCTATTACACCAAGGTACCTGGCCCTAAAAGACACAAGAGGAGCTTATCCTTAGCATGCACTGCACACGCAAAAGGCTGTGAGAGAGAGCGATCTGGTTGTTGTTTGCCAGGCATGTCAGAGAAGTCTATTACTGGTGGTATTTAAGTGCTGAGAACAGAAACACAAAACCATCTGTGGGAGCTTTGGTCTGTTACATTAGGAGGAGGCCCGCACAGGGGGAGCAGCAATTCTGCAATACAACGTTTTTTTCCCATGGTAATATCCAGAGCCTACACACAGAAAAATAACTTTATTTCCCATGATACAGCCCACAGCCAACACACAGAATCATTACGGTGCAGGGGAGATTCATCTTAAAACAAAAACACTGAAAAGCATTTAGACTGTCCAGCAAGCATTACTCAGTATACATGATAGATACAGTACATTTGCATATGTAGTGGTGTGTATACGCAAATGTGCAGGTTATATCCCACCTCTGGACAAGAGGATTTATGCAGCCAGAGCTCCATACTGAAGGCTATTAGTGTCTGTCCTGCAATCTCCCTGGCAAAAGAAGTACCACCCTTAAGGTGCATCCACACCAGTATTTTAAACGTTATAAGTTTGTGGAGAACAAATCTATTTCGGTGGAATCCCTGCGATTACTGGGGTTTAACTTTGGTGCACTTTGACATGCAAATTCTGACCGTTGGCCAATAGCAAAATGTCTTGCCAGTGCTGACCTTTGGGGGAATGGAGCATGGATGTATAAAGAGAACTGGATATAGCCTCTTTCATTCCTATGAAAGTTGCACAGTTGGGGATGAAGCTAAAAAAAAAAAGTTCAACTGTCAAGTATACCATTACAATTAAATGCTACTTTTGGTTAAGCACTCCGCTAACTTGAATGGGGATAAAACGCTTCAGTCATTTCCAAATGTTGTGGGGCAGAATGCATCAAATTCTGACAGTGAAAGGTGTCAAAAAAAATGTATCCACTGATTTACAGATGTCTCTTACGCCATGTAAGTCTATTGAAAAAGTGTTTTGGGCCCAATGGCATCATGTGCAAGATGCAGTTCCACTGTTTGGCCACTGTGAAATTTAGCTTCAAGGCCTGGAACGGAGTACCCTAGAAAGGAGTCCTAAAACCAGGAATGAGTTAGGATTTTAGCCCTTCTGGTTCCCTTGACTTGAAGTCAATAGATGTATTGAATGTGAACTTTATGTGTCCTAAAAAGGCGATTAAATAAGACTACAGAACATCTTCTGCGCCAAACACAGCTTTACGGTGTTGTTATGGTGGTGACTTAAGTCATGTGACCAAAGCGGTGTTCATTTGTGGAGATTATCTTACCGAAAAAACATGTAAGTATCATAAACATTTGTTTGCCACATAGCTTATTTTAAGCAATAATCCAAATAATAAGCCCATAGGCTTTTTGACAAGGGAACAAGTGTGATGCTACCTTCTGTGTTAGCCTACAGAAAAACAACATCCCTGGGGCACTCTATGGAGAGCTGTAGAAAAAGCTAGTGTAGCTTATTAGCTGTATCTCACCATCCGCTTTTCTAACCTTGCTTTACTGGAATAGAAACTGCACCAAAGGGGTGTGTGGTTTTTTTAGACCTTTATGAGACAGGAGTCAATGATGTAACTTATTGGCCCCCTCAGCAACCAAGCTAACAACTTTGATAGCTAACAGATAGCAAGCTAACTAGCTCGAAAAGCTATTGTGGCTATGACTGAGACTGCCAAGCACTTAAGCAGTTAAGTGGTTGCTATATATTGCTATATATTGACAAACCCACTTGTCGGGCAACACTTTTTTAGTTTGGTCTTTCTGCTCTCATTCACTTTTTAAGCCTTTATAAACCCACTGTACACAACCTGTGCAGCATCAAACAGCAAACAGACGCAGTAAGAGACGAGCTGGTGAACTCAGAGAACATTTTAGCAGCTGAGGAGACGGATATTTTTTCAAGAATTAGTTGGAAATAAAACAGCACTAAAAGAGAGGGAATATTAAACTGACATTCATTTGGACACAACTTTAAATGAATGCTAATGTTGCTCCATATCTACTGAATATATAGGCTACTGTAAATATTCTACCTTACCTTATAATTTTTTATGCTATATATTACTGCTGACTATTTTCCAGAGCTCCCAAGTAGCCATTAGTTTCTATTCGTGTCCATGTGGTAAAAAATCAACATGAAGAAACATAAAATGGCCTTTAATGTAGGTAACCCATCATCGGAATTATCATGTGCTTTTGTAATCAAAAATAAAATACATATTGTAAAAATATTGACAAAAATATAATTTCAAAGCGATATGGATATAGTTTAATCCTCTTTTGGTTCATAACCTAACTAATATATGTCAGACATGATGCTCACTGTGATGACATGCAGTATCTGGGGCAGGTTTCAAGCCTGTGTTCATACTGTAGTGTGAAATGTAGAAACCATATGCTGTCTGGCAGGTAGGGCACATAAAAAAATCTAAACACATACACTGGAAAATGGTTTGCCATAACATCTATACCCGTGATTTGTGATAAATGGGTTAGAGCATGCAAAAACAGTAGTCTAGACCTCCCAGTCCTTGAGTTTATAACTATATTTTAGTGCCGTTTCCCCGGATCTGTTGATTTACAACTGTGTAAAATCATATGTGGTTGGAATCTGGATCGAGGAAGTTGTGATCCAGCCCTTGCCGTCATGCCCTGGTTGACATTATGGGTCTGCTGTCCAGCAGAACAGCTGCTGCTGAACTCTGTGTGTGTCTGTGTGTGTGTCTGTGTTTGTGTATTTTTGGTTGCGCGTGTGTTATCAGGAGTGGGGATCTCCATGATCAGGGTCTCTGCTGTAAATCAATGCCATGAATGGTGCACTAACCAAACATGGAGCCTCTCCTAATCTGGGGCTCTTCCTCGCCTCAGCACAGACCGGTTGACACCAGCTGCAGCCGCAGTGTGCACACTGCTGGGTTACCACGGCCAATCAAATGATCTCATCATTGTGCCCTACTCAGTCATGCAGTCAAATTAAAGTTGGGGTGTGGAAACTGTAAACCATTATCTCTGACAACCACACACCATGCCTTCTATAAAAACCTGCTTGTTGAACAGTATAGAAATGTAGAGCATAACAGCACTGTCAAAACAGCCTGACAAAACAGCCGGAAAAGAAGTTTCTGTTCTTTTTCAAGGGGACCCTTTTGCCTTTCATTATCGGTCATATACATATAATGTTACAATGTCAGATGCTAATATAAAAAGTGGCCCAAGTTTCAAATAATAAGATAAACATGTGTAAAAGTAATTCCTATGAATAAAAATCTTAGGCTTCAGACAGTTATAAATACTCTGTTTACTACACTGTTTTCCTACTTTCAAGATAATTTGTCAGCTCTTGACTGAACTGTTACATGCAGCTACATGCTAATGTCAGGGAAAGATGTAATCTTGGTTGCAGATGTTGTTAATTTCTCCCTGATTTCACATCATAGTATTGCTGGAACATGTGAAGCTTTGGGTTTAGAAGCTTTTATTGGTGATTTTTGAGAGTAGAAAGTGCTACTATACTTTGTTACAGTCATTTATAATAGGTCCCCTGTAAGGACTCTACCATGCACTGCACACCTAGTCAGACTAAAGTTACGCTTCCATACATTAGAAGAGTGAAGGTATTTTAAAAACCTCTGCATATATCTCTGTATCTTCACATCTCATTCTTGGCAAAAGAGTGAAAAAGTGCATTTGCCTAAATGACAAACCATTTCTTTAAAGAGTGTATTTCAGGGTGTCTTGGTGGCCTAAGCCCCAGGATCCCCAGGATCCTTCTAATTTCATATTTATCCCCACTGTAAACTACTTTTGAGGCTTGAATTGTAGCTAAATGTTATCATGTTTATTTTCTTGTGACCCCAGGCGAAGCAGCAGAGGCTGACAGAGGACCACTCAGCTGTCAATGATACACTGGAAATAGCCACAGGCTCCATCTCTGAAACAGAGATGACTGTGGCTGAGGTGGATGGTATGGTGCAGGTAAGGCCTACATGACTGTGAAGACCCATAATTGTCAGGAGGAGCCATGGTGGCTTCATATATAGGGGTTAAGGGTGAGAATGGAAAAATCCATGGGTCCCTCTTGTCCAGTAATGCTCAGGATTTCTTTATGGCTCACTGAATGAGAGACTCTGTCTCATAATCTAATAGACTTTGATGTGGGCCTCCAATATCTCAGGGCTTACATGGAATGTATTCCTGAAATGGATTCCTGAGTCGAGCCTGTATCATATTCTAAAACTGGCCAATTTGATTTGGAAGCAATTTGTGGATTGCCAGAGATTGAATAAACTGTGTTCTCAAACAGCTATCCCTTTTCAGTCAAGTAGCTCTCAATTGAGTTACACTGAGGGGAATTACAATCATCCTGAGGTAACAATGTTAGCCTGGTGCTGTGTGTATGTGTGTGTGTGTGGCTGAACATACCTTGGGTTGACTTTGAGTAATCACAAGATAAAAAAAGAAAAAGTTATTGTGGGGATTCTGAGGATGGGACCTAAATACAAAGCAGTGAAATGTCATTGCAAATAGTAAGTGCAATGTCTGTGTCTATGTGTCTGCACTTGTGCATCTGTGTAGAACGTAACCGAGTACCATGCAGCAATTGATGGCGCCAGCCAAAAGCTGATGGAGAAGACTGAGCGTCTCTCGCTGGCTGACAGAGATCTGGTGCAGAGGGCTGATGACCACGCCAACGAGCTGGACATACAGGCCAACGAGTTGGAAGAGTAAGACACCCTCCTGCATTCAGCATATTAATTACAAATAATCAGACTCATGAAAAGAGCCAAAGCAACAATGCATTAGTAATATTTCATGCACTACAGTACACTACTAGTATTTATGAATATATATGTAATACGGGATTAATTCAAAACACATGACAGTGTGTATAACATGTATGAAGAAGGGCTACAGGACCCTGAAACTAATGGAGCTAAATGGAATTCAGCCATCATTAATCGTATTATCTGCGCCTGCACTTTCTGGCTGTTTCATGCCAAGATGTCTTGCGATGTACAATTTTTTTTCCACTGCCATTTTCATTTTTATTGAATTGATTTGTGAATCTTAAGACTACGTGACAAGTCATCCTGACTCTGAAGAAAAAAACATATTTGCAAATACTCAAAGACAGCTTAAAGATGAATGAATTCAGTTTCCACACCAGTTGGTTCCTACCTTTGCCGATTGGTTAGTGTACAGTGTGTTTATCAGAGCTTTTTTTTACCAATCTGTTCCCATGGTTTACATGTATTAACATGTGTGCATGGATTTCCATGTCGATATTTGTTCTCTACCATATGGCCTCTGGGGGACTCTAGTTTTGGTCTCCACCAGAAAAATATTTAGCTCTTTAGATGCTTATTGCTCCATGAACTAGTCACCAACATTGTGTCTTATTTGGTGCTGGGCAGGTAGTGTACAGTCAGAGCTGTTTTTTAAAAAACTACTGCATGCTTCCTTGGAACAAGGTAAATGAGAGCGTTGGGACCAAACCAACAGTAAAGTTATGGCCCAAAAAAACAAAGCAATGAGCTGAAAGATGCTAAATTGCAACAAAGAGCTGACGGCTGGGTCACATGATAATTTTTTTGTTGTCACTCCATTACACTTAGTCATTTGATCCATTGTCAATATAAAATTATTGATTAGTGTTGCTTTAATTTAATATGATCTCCATTAGCACTGGGGATGTTTGATACTATAATGAGAACACATTAAAATTACCATTGACTGTAACATCTGTCATCCTGTCTCCACCAGGGATCTGAGAGAGAGTGACGCCAACGGCTTTGTGCAGAAAGCCATAAGTGCTGCCAACGTCTACAACAACATTGTGAAATACATTGACGATGCCAATATCACCTCGCTCACCACCCTCGACTTATCCGAAAGAGCTGAAGATGTATGTTATATCACAGAAATACACAGCACATATCCACTGTAATGCTTGTCAACATTCTGTAGCTTTGTGATATGTTCTGTGTTTTAGGCCATCACTGGGATTAACATGCAGCTCGGGTACCTGGTGACACAGAGCGACAATGTTTTCAAGGAGTCTGTCTCATTACATTCAGAACAAAATGGTATGGAGCTGTCACAGAATGAGAAATCAATTATTTCATTATCATGTCTCAACTATCTAATGTCCCTTTGACATTTACTTTGTCTCCCTTTAACAGAGGTAGAAGCGGAGGTGATTGACAAGCTGAAATACATCGAGGAGACCAAAGAGACCATGGATAAAAACACCAAAAAACTTGCAGAAATAGTGGAGGATATCAATGGAATTCATACAGGTAAGACAATACTTTGTTATTTTAAAGAAACACTGATTTTTTTTTTTTGACACATAGATGAAACAATCTAATTTGATATCTATTTATTCACAACGGAGATACGTCAAAGGTGTGTTTAGCCTAGCTTAGCACAAACACTGAAGACAGAGGGGAATCATTAGCTAGACAGTGCTTCCTAGAAATTTCTCTTGTCAACAAGCGTGGTCCCTGTCAGCGAGCCACTTTTCCTACATCTGTTCTATTTTCGCCATCAGCTTGATACTTTAGAGCTTGACATCTGCTCTTTGTCGCCTTCTGTATCCATTCCAGACAGAACACCACAGCGACTGGAGTTTACCCTGGAGGTGGCGGAGGGGACTCTCAACCGCTCAGCAGAGGTCCTTCAAACCATCACCCCAATCAGCACCAAGGTGGAGGAGTGGGCCAACAATATGAAAAACAATGAATACTCTACAACTGCTTATGAAGAGGCTGTGGTGTCTGCTGGGGACGCAGGTATCGTAACTGCTGCAGCGTTCACAGCCACCCCATTTAGATGTTATCAGTAGTGATGGCCAAATGAAGCCTCATGAAGAATTTTCTGTATTTTTTGAGCCCACTAGATGGCGCTTTTAGTTCAACGAAAGGTTGAAAGCACACTGAATTGCTATTCTTTAAGCCTCTCTCTTTAAACTAAGAGCACCATCTAGTGGGCTCAGAAAATAAAGAAAGTGCTTCATGAGGCTTCATTTGGCCATCACTAGTTTTCAGTCTATTAAATGGCTGTTATATGTGGTTCTTAACCCCATAGATATGGTGCTAGAAGGGGCCTGCCACACCTACTGTTGGGTTCAAAGCCCATTATCAACCCATTTAATGGCCATTTAAATATCCAACATTGTGAAACAGCCCCAATTCTGTTGGGTTTTACCTTCACTTCCATTAGGTTTAGGTGCAAAAACTATGTGGTTAGGTTTGAGGAAACATACCATGAAAGTTCATATAAAACAACTGTCTACAATTAAAATAAATCAGCGTTGACTTTTGGTTGCACAAGGGACACAAACCCCACTCTCCTGGGTGACAGTCCTGTCTTTGTACTACTCATCTACCACCAGACTTTTTTTGCTCTTTATACTATGTCACCTGACTTCCTCCTTTGCTCCCATCATAATTATTACAGCCACAAGAGGTTGCTGCCTGGCGATTAATGTAAACAGTCATTTTTATTGTCTGATAATGGTCTTCTGAACCTAATAGTAGGTGTGGCAGGCCCCTTATAAACCTTATCTATGGCACTTATAACCACTGATAGCAGCCATTTAGTGGTGTGATAAAAGCTGAACCGGCTGTCACAACAACACGTCTATATCTTGGATATTTTAAAGATACTCTGTGGGAAATTATCATTTTTAATACCTTAAAAGAGTCACACCAAAACATATTAACCCTGTTAGCACTTTCCTGAGTTTCTTCATATATTATAAATTCTCTTTTTTTCTCTTGTTTAATGTTTTTTATAGTGGAGAACCTGAATGTACTCGTTCCTGAGCTGCTGGACAAGCTGAAGGTGGTCGAGGAGAAGAAGCCTGTCAACAACGTGACCACCAACATCATGAGGATCAGAGAGCTTATAGCCCAGGCCAGGAGTGTGGCCAAGAAAGTAAGTTCATCATTTTGAACATGCCTACAATATGGTGAATTTAGGACAGTCAGTTTTAGACCTGTTTCCTATTTACTTACCATCAAGAAAGCATGCACTGACAACACTGTCAAAATCTCGTGACAGCTTAACCCTTATTAACATCCAGGGCTCTGACCACATAGTGAGATGCTGATGCTGTAGCTAGCAGGGACTTTTCCTTCTTAGAATATTCAACATTTTGATCGCCTTACCTTTGCAATTAAATTGATGGCACAAAACAACTCCTCGTGTTGATCTCCCCATAAGCTCTGAGTCATTCTGGTTTGTTTTCTATCCCAGGTCCAAGTGTCAATGAAGTTCAACGGTCAGTCCTCAGTGGAGGTTCATCCTCCCACCAACCTGGAAGACCTGAAGACAGTGACGTCTATCAGCATGTTCATGAGAGTGGACCCTGACCAGGACCCCATAGAGGACCGTTTCATCTTATACCTGGGAGACAAAAATGTAAGGAATCCAGTGAAAACAAATGTGTTTGCTTTGCCATATGGGGTATTCAGTCACTATAAAATAAATGCTTACCAGGAGGAATGCTAAGAGGACACAGATGGGAGCCATAAGTAAAAGCACCTGTGGGGAACAACTAGGCATGTACATTTAGCTCGTAACTCTAAAAATAGCATAGCCATTGTTCCCTGTTGTATGTCTGGAACTGATGCTAGTTAGCAAGGAGTTTTTAGGGTGGGTATGTGGCCCAGATCTGCCGCTGAAACTTCACAAACTTGCACCCAGAGGCCCAGGGCAAAGATAAAAGGCAGAGAGCAGCTTGTGGACATGAATAGTTTGTTGTGATCGTGGAGGCAGGAATGACAGGCTTTGAAAGTGCACAGTTGCCCCTTTCAAAAGGTCTCCAAGAGACGCCCGTGACAATAGTGCATGTGTGTGCCTTCAAAGTCGGAGTTCATTTACATAAAAACCGTTAGCCCCCATCCACCGGGGCACAGAAACAGCGCAGCTATCCAATGTGAGGCCTCACTGTTCTCTTTAACAAAACTTCACCTTGGTGATTTCACTGCCGCTGTAATCTATGCAGTGCTGTTTGTCTACGGCTTTTCAGTGTTAATAATAGCCTCAGCATGAGCACTAAAGGCCGTCTCAAATGAAGGATGTTTATGTTTTTGAAACCACTATACTTCAAGGTTAAATAACATCAAATATTCTCATGTCCCTGTTGGAAACTCAAACTGCAGTGGTAAGATCACAAAACAAAGACCGTGATTGGAAAATGAACAGGGTATGAACTCAGCATGAGGTTTTTCTGCTGTTTTTGCTCACAGGGTAGGAAAGACTACATGGGACTGGCTATCAAGAATGACAACCTGGTGTACGTCTACAACCTTGGGGGTGAAGATGTTGAGATCCCATTGGGTTCAAAGCCTGTAAGCCAATGGCCCGCAGTCTTCAACTACATCAAAGTAGAGAGGTAAGATCCATTAATGAGCTTCTGGTGTAAACATTTGGCTCTATACATGAATCACTAGTACAAACTCATTCAAGTATGATTGCCTTATCATTGTACACTTGCGTCATCATCTACGGGAAATTTTTTATGTTGCAGCTACAGTATAGAAAAGAGTGCCACCTGCAAGATCCAAAGGTCGTACAATGGAGTTGACCTTCGCTTTATGCTTCCAATTGAAAATATTTGGGAAACAATCTCACCTGCTTCCCTACATGATCACCCGAGGCCATATAGTTCAGAGGATGAGATTGGCATGTGTTGTGTGCATTTGCAGATTTTGAAGGAGACTGGTGGTGCCGAGAAATGTCTTTGTAACTCTACTTGCCGATCGCTTATGGCGTTAAATAGCAGTCCGCTTCTGTGCTTTGGATCAGTTGATTTTCACATCTGATGTGAGTGGTGCCTGAGTACACATGAAGCGTACTTTAGACCACATTTTTTAAGTGGACACAGATAGACAAACCGTTTCCAGACAGCACACAGTGTTCATTCTAATCAAACGAGCTGCACTTTGTGGTCAACTGCACTGGGCCTGTGTCCCTGATGTGAAATCCTCCCTAATTGAACTTATCACATGGAAAACTTTTCTCAAACAATTATGATTTGAATGAATTTGTATATTCAATATGTATCTGCAGTCAACTAAAATAAAGATATATTATATAACTTGAAGGTACCCTGTGGGATGAAAGCCAGATTGTGGTAACACGACTATGATTCACCATGCTCCTTTGTCCTCTTGGCTTGCAGGCTTGGCAGACATGGAAAAGTCTTCCTGACCGTTCCCAGCCAGAGCTCCACAGACGAGCAGAAGTTCATCCAGAAAGGCGAAGCTCCAGGCACAGACTCACTGTTTGACATCGACCCCAAGGATATGGTGTTCTTTGTTGGTGGTGTTCCTCCAGATGTCAGGGTAATGCTTTTTATAAACATTCCTAAGTACAAGTAAATCCTTATTTAATCATCTTTTTTCCCAAAATGATGACGTGTGTTTTTTAAATTTAAACAGCTTCCACCTCCTCTGAGTCTTGCTCCTTTTGTGGGCTGCATCGAGTTGAGTTCGCTGAACAACGACGTGATAAGTCTATACAATTTCAAAGAGACTCACAAAATCGACGTTGTTACATCGACACCGTGCCCCAGGTACAGTATCCATTTGCATGACTGGATTAACCTGTTATAGGACCCAGGGATCATAGTTTACTGCTAGGCCTCTACTGACCTGCTCATCCCCACCTACCAGTCACTGTTCATTCTGTATGTTCCCTGCCACCTCCAAATTCCAATGGAGTTTAGTGCACACGCCAGACTACAGAATCAGTTTGGTTTATGCACTTTGGGCCACGAATATTGTGAATGCACAAATCTGTGCTAAAAACGTGTGTACAAATATTTTACCCACAAATTTGTTATTACCAGCACTGCAGTAGTTCCCCTGAGATTTCCCCGCAACAAGACAGATATCAATCATTTACCAATTTATTTTCGGTCTAAATGTTCCAAATGGTTCATGATTAGGTGCGCGAATCGGAACAGACCCATTCTATGTTGGTGAAATAGGAGTATCCCCAAAAGTATTTCCATATATAGAGAAATGGGGATTGTATGCTGATTGCAAATATTGGCACAAAGTATTTCTATGCACATATTAGTTAAGTAGGCCCAATGTGAACACAGTATATACTAAAATAATTAAGCTTTCAAATGAACAAAACCAAGTGGCATTCATGAAACCTGGCACTTTTGGTCCCCTACAGCTGTACCCCATTTTCCCGGTTTGGTAATCCAATCACCCCTTTAATACCTTTTCCTTGTGTTGAATAATACTAGTTGTATCTGAACAAGATATTGACACATTCTTGATTCTGAATTTATCACACGGACTGTTTCAAAATGTAAAAAGTATCAAATTACATTTCTCCTTTTGCTCTTAGGTACAAGTTGGCATTTTCCCAGACTCGTATTGCCAGCTACCTGTTTGATGGAACGGGCTATGCGCTCATCAATAATATTGAGAGGAGGGGCAAATTTGGTGTTGTTACAAGATTTGATATCTCAGTTCGGACTATCGCAAACGATGGTGTCCTCTTCCTCATGGTCAACGGGGTAAGTCTAAAGAGAAACTTACTATTTGACCTCAGGATGGAACAGTTTCACATGCTGTACATTATATATGCAGCCTATTTTATCAAGGTATATCCCATAGTGTTATTTCTAGACATAATAAACATTAATGAAGCATAGAAGTATATTTAGTTTTCACTGTCCAATGTAGCTGAAATGTCACAGGCAAATCCTAATGTACTTTTACCTCTTTTTTTCAGGATAAATTCTTCCTTTTAGAGTTAAAGAACGGCTTCCTGCGCCTAATGTATGACTTTGGCTTCAGCAAAGGGCCACAACTGTTGGAGAATAACTTACCAAAGCTGCAAATAAATGATGCACGATACCACGAGGTAGATTCCCTCTTCTTGTTTAGCTGATTACATGTTCTTAACTTGACCTTGTGAATGAGTTGATGTACTGTAACTGTCATCGTGGGCCATTTGCACAGGTGTCAGTGATCTACCATCAGTCAAAGAAGGTTATCCTACTGGTGGACAAGAGCCATGTAAAATCCATGGAGAATCCAAAAACTACACTGCCTTTCACAGATATCTATATAGGTGGAGCTCCCTCAAGCATTCTCAAATCCAGGTGAGTTTAAATGCTTGTATCCAAACGTATTGCATTCAACATAACAGACATCTGTTTTCCAGGAACTGCATGTGTAGACCAAAACACTCAAAGCTGAACTGCATATCACCTTTCAAAAGCCCCAAGTGTTCGCTGAGAGCAGCCTGTTTCATTTTTGAAAAACTTCTCTGGATGACACAATTGCTCACTGCTACTAAAGCTGTACTGACGGATTTTTCTCCCACTTGTGGGCCAGGAAACAAGCTGTAAACACTTACTGACATACAGTATATCACCTTATAAAACTGATATAGCAAATGTGAGAGCAAACAGATGTCATTTACACATCCATCAGACATGCTGCAACATTCATGGCATTCATTTAGAGCCATGTCTCTGGCCACCGGACAAATTTAAGTCCAATATTTACTCTCACTTTAACTTTTATGGGTCTCAACCAAACCTTAGAAAGATGTCTGCTCTTTAGCTGCTAAATGTTCCCCTATTTCTCCAGCCACTCACTAAGAGTGTCTACTTTCGCAGAGCTTTTTCACTGAAAACACTGATCAGTGCTGCTGCCCACTGTACATTGCATGCCCAGCATTAAACAGCAGGCACACATAGTTAGCAACTAGCTAGCTAATCAGAAGCTGAACATCTAGCTAGAAATATAAAAATAGAAGTATCATCTAGAAATATTTTTCTCAAGGGTAAGTGCAAACTACATTAAAGTTATAAGGGGAGGTAACACTGGAGTTACAGTTGACAGGTGGCAAGAAATAACAGCAAATGAACGTTGCTCCATGTCTGCTGGATGTAGTGAATCGCCAACTGTTTGCTAACACGTTAGCCATAGCTAGTCTATATGGTTTTGGCTTATTATTGTCAAAGGTGTGTTTTTTGTGTTTGTCGTGGACTTCTTCTGCCTCCAAGTGGCCAAAAAGTGTATTACTACACCTTTAAAGAGACCTCACAGTAAAAGGGTTCCTGGTTTGAACCCATTGGCCAGCTGGTGCCCCTCTATGTGCAGTTTGCATGTTCTCTCCCTGTCAGCATGGGTTTTCTCTGGGTTCTCTGGCTTCCTGCCACACTCCAAAGACATGCAGATTAGGTTAACTGGTGACTCTAAATTAGGTGTGAATGAGGGCATGAATGGTTGTCTGTCTCTATGTGTCAGGCCTATGATAGTCTTACACATAGTCTGTACCCCGCCTCTTGCCCAGTGTTAGCTCCAGTCCCATTTGTGACCCTAAACAAGATAACAGAGAGTAAATGAGTTTCAGCAAATGACGTTTCATGTTTGTCGAGAAACTTCCTTGTGGTAACTATACCCAAATTTGACACAAATAGGTGACTTTGAGTCTAAATATATGTCAGCCCACTTTGCAATATGGCAGCATGAGAAAAATGTCTTTTTATACAGTGGACACCTTGTCTAGTGCCGCGTAGAATTTCACTACAAGATGGTGACAGTATGTGTCTCCCCACAGGCCAGAGCTGTCTGCTGTCGTAGGCCTGAAAGGCTGCGTGAAAGGTTTCCAGTTCCAGAAAAAAGACTTCAACCTGCTGGAGGAGCCTGGCACCATTGGCATCAGCAGCGGCTGTTCTGAGGAGTCCTTTGTAAGTGCTCCCTTCACCACGTCACACACTGTCAGTGATAATGCACTGCATATGTCCCTCTAGAATCAGTACCAAATACATATATACCAAACACATATATGGAAGAAGCATAGTGTCACCATCAGTAAAACACACATCTGCTGTAGCCTCAAATGTGGCAGAGACAATAATTGGCTGTTTCAACTTTCATGTGAGTCAATCAATATTCCCATTGGGGATCACTGAACTGTAAGCTGAACACAGAGTGAGAGCTAATAGGTGCTGAAAGTGAGATGTGTTATTATTGTGACAGATGTCCCGTAAAGCCTATTTCAGTGGAGAGGGCTACCTGGGATCCACAGCAAAGATTTTACCCTTTGACAACTTTGAAGGAGGACTCAACTTCAGAACACTGCAGCCCAGCGGACTCCTGTTCTACCTGAGTGAAGGGGTATACAATAATCTTTGTTTTTATACATATGGGAAAGAATATATATATATAACATATATAGAATGGAAAATTTCAAATGTTTGGTTGGGGAAATTAGTTTTGCAGTTTCAATTGCCTCAATTTGGGTAAAACACAAGTATCATTTTCAAATAAAAAAGACAAATCTAGAATTTACCTTGTATGTTTTTGTACAGATTTGTAACTGTGCTGTTACCTTATTTTCTCCCACTTCAGTCTGATGAGTTCAGCATCTCTATGGAGAATGGAGCCCTGGTGCTGAACTCCAGAGGCACACGGGTTAAATCACACAAGAAACAATACAATGACGGAAGGACACACTTCTTAGTGGCCTCCATAAACAATCAGAAGTAAGTACTCAACTTCACAGCTGCAGAGTCCTGCCAACACCTGTCTGTAGTGCACCACTGTGCTGGGTTTTGAGTGTAATCATCCTAACATCCTGTTTCCTCTCAACTGTATGACATTAAACATAAATTTAGACACATGGAGAATGCAAAACTCAGTTCCATCACCATTAATAACATTTCAAGATTATTTGATTGCTTAACCCATATGAGCCCCTATGTGATTTTTGATTATAGAGTTTTTTACTTTGGTCTATTTGCATATTCATTGTTTGTAGGAGAGTTAGAGGCTCCCAGGGAAAAGGAATGCAGGCTAGTTTGACCCAGTTTGACTGTTTTTTAAGCAGAGTTATCAGCTTTATAGATATGGGTTAGAAGGGACCTACTGTATCTACTAGTGGGTCCAGAACCCTATTATCAGCACATTAAATGGCTGGTATCAGTTTGGAACAGTTTCGTCAGGTTTCACTTACCTGACGAAACTGTATTAAGTTTAGGTGTCAGTGCTATATGGTTAGGTTTATGGTTAGGTTTAGAAAAAACATCATGGTATGACTTAAAATAAGTACATTTATTGTGTAACATGACATGACAAACTTGTGTTCCTCACTTAAAATAAGTCAGGGTTGTCTTTAGGTTTCACATGGGACATAAACCGTCTCCTCGATGAAAGTCCTGCTTGTTTGACCCATCCACCACATTGACCTCCTCCAAACATGGATTTTCTCTTCACTTATGTTACGACACCTGACGTCGTTCCTTGCTCCCTTCATAACTACTACGACCATTGGAAGTCACTGCCTCACAATAAACTCTGCTATTTAATGGGCTGATAACTGTGTTTTGAACCTACTAGTAGGTGTATCAGGCCCCTTCTGACCCATATTTGTGAGGCTGATAACGACTGATGACGCCCATTCAATCTAGTGGAAACATTTGGTGTATTGAAGGGGCACCGGTGGCTTAAGAAAACACCAAGTGTCACAATTTAATGGCTGACTGGTTGAACTGCTCACCTTAGGTATTCACTGTTGGTGGACGACAAAGACAAGCAGGAGAAGAAACGTCCATCGTCTGCCGCAAGGTCCTCATCAGGTCCTGCTATAAAGACCTTCTACTACGGAGGGTCTCCAAGCAGTAGCTTCAGGAACTTCACAGGCTGCATCAGCTACGCCTACATCAACAGGTAAATCATCACTGAACCGTCACTACAGCCGAGAGTAAGACTAATTTATCCTGCAGGTTACACTGGCCAAACTGTGTACTTTTTATCTCTCCAGACTGCAACACTGAGAGCTTTCTAATTGAGGATTTTGTTCTGGTTGCTAATCAGTGTGGAGGCTCCCTCTATGTGAGGAAGAGACTCACAAATAAAGCTGTGAGCTGAGTAGTTGAGCATATGGAGTTTGTTGCTATGGAGACATGCTAGTGTGTTGAGAGTGTCTCTGCAGCATGTTTAGCACTCTTGCACTCCCTCTCTGTCACTCCTTCTCCCTGTATCTCTGTAGACAGGACCGGGACATTGAGCCTGAGGACTTCCAGCGATACACAGAGAAGGTCCAGACCTCCCTGCAGGAGTGTCCAGTCCAGCGTCCCCCTGCTGCTCTGCTGTCAAGGAGCAGGGAGCACACTTCTAGAGCCAAACAGAGCCAATCACAGAAGGTGAAACAAAAAAGAGAGCTGGAACACCAGCTTTTTCGTAGGATTTATGCTTTTTAATTTGGTCACAATAATCTCCTGACATTTAACAAACACTCTTATAGGCTAGCAAAGACAAATCCAGCCAACCTCTGGGCCTGATGGAATTGAGGAGTGATGACCAGGAGCCATCAGAGCTGAGCATTGAACCTTGCTACCTCTCCTCAAGTCCCAGAGCGACCCGCCAAGCCTTCCACTACGGCGGCATCGCTAACAGCAGACAGCACTACATAGACCTCCCAGACTCCTTCTCTGAAAGGTACGTCAAGTGGAGAACTCTTAACAAGTAGCCTCAAGGTCAAGTTTGCTCAAAAGCTCATTCTGCACATGCACTTTTTCAAGGGTTTCTCTGTGTTTGCACGCATGACTTAATGCACCTACCACCTCCCAGGTCCCACTTCTCCTTGTCCCTGAAGACGCACTCATCCTTTGGCCTCATCTTTTATGTATCTGATGTCCAAGAGGACAACTTCATGGCTCTCTTCCTGGCCCATGGGAAGCTTGTATACACCTTCAACGTAGCACACCAAAGAGTCAAAATCAGGAGCGAGGAGAAATACAACGACGGTGCATGGCACAATGTAAGTTCTTATGCCATCTGTCAATAGCGTGTGCATGCATGGGTGGATACATGTTTGGTTATGTGTCAACAATTTCTACAGTGACAACCTCCTCTCTTCTCCTTCTGAAGGTTATTTTTATCCGTGATGGGAGTATGGGGCGGTTAATAATTGATGGGCTCACAGTGCTGGAAGACAGAGCTCAGGGAAGCAACGTCTCCTGGCATGTCAGCAGTCCCCTTTATGTTGGAGGAGTTCCTCCAGGGAGAGCCCAAAAGAATATTCAGGTATGAGTTAAAGTTTATGTGGAAGAGATTAAACAATAAAAACATTCACAGCAGGGGTCATTTGAAACACATGAATATTCTATCAAGGTCTGCAGCTCTGAATAAAAGAGTAAGCTCTTACAAAGCTTTGTAATTTATGACCCTCTGGTGACCTACGGAACATATATGGTCATACCAGCAGAAATCCAGCTCTGCTCAGCTGAGACTGCTGTTCCCACAGACAGCAGGAAACCAATATTGTGACCCTCTCCCCCTTAGAAGTCAACAGGAGGTCATCCTTATTTGTTAAAGCAGTATTAATAGATTTTTTTTTTTTTTTTGCACTCTTGACAAAAAAATGTAAATGTGTTCAGAAAACATTTCAATATAATCACCTAAAGTTGTTCTAGCTGGTGTGTTAGCAAACAATTGTGTACAAACTCATCCAGCAGACATGGAGCAACATTAGCATTCATGTTTCTGCCCACCTAATAAATGAAAGTCAAATATTCACTCCCCTTTATCTCTATGTTGTTCTCTGCTGGTACCTTAGGAAAAACTTTTGCTCCCGAGCTGCTAAATTAAATCTAAATCTAAATCTCTTTTTTATGTTGTAGAACAAAACGTTAAGTCCCATGTTAGTGGTTACCACAAATCTTATTTCAGGCATCTAACCAAAAACCCCACTCAAACAACCCATTGACTCTGAGACGAGGGAACTGGGAGTGGAAAAATGCCAACTATCTGGATTTTAGGACTCATTTCTGGGACACTCAATTGCAACTAAGGTTTATGAGCGTGAACCAAAACAAGTTCCGGCTATAAAACCAAAACAGTGAGCTAAAAAGGGTAAAACTATTGCAGCTTTACTGATACGTGCTAAAATGTAGCATAACAGCAGCATCAGTAAAGGAGAGTCATAAAGTCTGACTGTGTATCGCTAGTTAAATACCCATATCTGTCCAAGTTAGCTAAGTTTAGCTAACACTAGCCACCGCAAGGTAGCTTACTAGTCATACCAGAATAAGTAAGAGTTAGCAGCAGAAAACCCCTTGAGTTTACTGAATTGAGCTCAACTTTTTATTTGTTAGGGGAATTGAAATAAGTTATTTCTTCTTCCAAATTTGACATCACTAAAACATCAAGCTTCCTGTTATTTTTTAAGAATCATGTTTATTTAACCTAATGATATGCGTCTCCTTGTGTGTCCCTTTAGAGAAACTCTGCATACAGCTTTACCGGCTGTTTGAAGAACCTTCAGCTGGATGGGCAGTGGCTGTCCTCTGTGGCAGAGACGTTTGGGGTCACTCCATGCTTCGAGGGACACTCTGAGGCTGGATCATACTTCGCAGAGAAAGGAGGATATGTTGTGCTGGGTACATTTCTAGTAGTTGTTTTTTTAATTGAAGACAAATGGAATTGTACATGTTGTATAAATAGGAGGTTTGCAAAGTGTTGATTTTGCGCTATCGTTCTTCCAAATTTAACACCACGTACATCTGGCAGGATTGGCAACTGTTTGCTAAGTGAACATCTGTTATATTACATGGCTCATTAGATTTCCTTTTGGAGAACTCCCAAGCCCCCCTGGTCTCTCACCATCCCATGTGCATGGAGAGAGTTTTGGTCGGGTGAGGGAACGTGATACCCTCAGTGCAACTGTGGTGAAATTGTGTCTCTGCTGAGGGGGGAGAGCAGAGGATGGGGGGGGGAGGTGAAGTGCCCCAAGGAACTTGGGAACTGAGCTGCAGCTGTTGTACGAGTAGAGCAATTTCACACGTGCATGCACCACAGAGAAACATGGCCGGTTAGAGCAGGAAAAAGGTGAGGCCCAGAGTGGATAAGGTACCTAGAACTCACTTCATCTTGCTGTCTCTGCCTCTCTCCCTCAGATGAAACATTTAACCTAGGGCTCAGGTTTGAGCTGGTGATGGAGGTGCGCCCCCGTGTGGCATCTGGGGTACTACTGCATGTGCGCTCAGCAGAGGGCTATTTCATTATGTACATTCATCAAGGGGCGGTAAGTCACTGACGCAGTTGACTTTACACATTTACATCAGATTAAGTTAATCAAACATAAGTGCTCTATTCAAAAGTATGGAGACAATATTGATGTGTGTTTCCAGGTGGTGGCTGTTGTGAACGACGGGTCTCATGAGTTCTTCACAAAGGTGTCACCGAAACAGGGTCTGTGTGCTGGCAACTGGCACAGAATCACTGGTGAGAATTTAATTAACTCTCAAAAGCCTTAAAAGACATATTTACACATATTTATTCACTGCTCTGATGTCTTTGTGACACTACATTTTGAAATGCGGTCAATATCTGATGCCAGTCTGAACAGGTCACACAGTTGAATGGACCTGCATACCCACAAAAATTATCCTACATGTGTCACATATGTGATTTTAATGCAAAAGATAAGTAAATATCTGTTTATATAGAACCTCTGTAGAGATATCAAAGCATGCTGGTCTTGAGCTGCAGTAGATGTCAGGGAAACCAATGTAAAGAAATCAAGATTGCTGTCACATGAGACCTCTTATAGGCCCTGGTCAGAGGCTTTGCAACAGCGTTCTGTCAGAAGCATGAAATGCTGTCATTGCACAGCTTTACTAGTGTTCTTATACAGCTCTTAACTTGTAAGTTAAGAGGTCCCACTTAGCCGTTTCTAGGACAACTTAATCTCACACACCATTTATGTCACTTAAAGTTTTGTGACTGTTAAAGTCCAGTGTGAAGGATGTGGCATCTAGCGGTAAGGTTGTATAACAGAAACATTTCCAATCTAAAAATTTACAAACATGCAAATGGCCATGTATATTATATACAATTTCTGCAAATAGATGTGGCAAAGTCCTATACACTGGACCTTTAGGCAAAGATTCAAACCATTACTTAGTCAGGCAGCTCACTGTCCCATAACTGAGCACTTCCACAGCAGCTGTCCATCATCTTATCTCAAGCACCAACATTAAGTCGTCACAAATGTTGTGCTAGAGTGACAGAATTTGCAAAGCATTGCATTGATTTGCATTGCCACAGATCAATTCAACCTGTTTCTACAGTTATTACTCTTTCTAAATGATGTTTTTATAAAGTTTTACCGGTGGATGAGTAATTTGATGTGTCTGTTTTTGCCATGGTGCAAGCCAATTTTCACATAAAAAATAAATTCAGTTTGTGTTCACACTATCATTAAAACAGACTTAAGCCACATATACAGATTGAAATCAGATTTTGAAGTGTGAAGTGGTGGACTAAGAGCATTTACCAAAATTCAGTAGTTAAGTATAGTTTTAAGGGAATTGTATTTATTTTAAATACTTTATTGAAATAAATTTAATTGGTTTATGTCAAATACAACATACTGAATGATTAATTTAGAGAATATGAAGTACTTAATAGTACATCATCTACAATGTACTGTCGGGTTATAAAGTGAATACTATGGTATAAATATGGTTTTGAAGTTAGCTCCACCTCCACCAGCTACAATATTAAAGTGGTACTGTAGTCCATAAAATTTGGAAACTTGTAAGAGGCAGATTAAAATTTGACAAGTCAATCTTGAAGCAGAAAAGGCTAAAATATCTTGACGTTGAGTGCCTAATATGGGTCAAGCGCCAGAGAGGTCCTACACTTCCTGTCTCCATGTGAAAGTGAAGATAACACTGATGATGTCATAGATCGG
>JAPZEB010000010.1:3077617-3088904 GCA_029783705.1 Chaetodon striatus
AGAATTACACACTCTCCCTACAGGAAACAGGCATTCTGGGAGCATTTTGCTTGGTTGCTGACTTCAAAGAGATACATCAGAGTTTGACGTAGATCACATTTGAATTCAGCTCTAACTCTGCGATAATCGTTGTAATTGGTTGTCTTGTCGACAAAGCAGCCCAAACCCCCACATGTTCAATTTATAAAGATAAAAAATCCTCACATTTAGGAAGCAGGAACCAGCAAATATTTGGCACGTTTGCTTAGTAAATGACTTGAATGATAAATGATTTGTTGTTTGTGAGTTTATTTTTAACCTTTGGGAACAAACTTTGGAACAAACAGTCCAAGTTCAAAGGTCCATGAAGTGGCTTCTTTTGAGCTTTCAGTTGAATCGCAATGTCTTCTCTAGTGAATAGTAAAATTGTTGCTGTCGATTAGTTTCCTTTTGATCAACAAATTAATTTTGAGTGAAACAATTAGTTTACAATTAAAAAAAAAAGAAAAAAAGATCAACCACTGTAGTGATTTCTTTATGCCAAAATAATACATTTATTGGCTACTTAAAATGTTAATATTTGCTGGATATCTTCATCTTCCATGAACTGAAGTGAATACCATAATACATAAAGTGAGTGTTACAGTGTTGGTTGTACCCAGGAATTTGAGTATGTCCTCTTGGGTACAGGGACGTTATGGTGGCATTTGCCAGCATTTTCTGCTATTTAATAGGCCAAATGGTGAACGTTTAACTAATTTAAAAAGATAAAAACCCTCAATTGGCAGATAATTGCATAATGAAAATAATCGTTGCATCCCCAGTAATCAACTACCATGAATGGGGACTATGTGGTTACAAAGTTTTTCAGTCAAACAAGGAATTTGACTCGTACAAAGGGTTGCTACAGGATAAGATTTTCATGGTACAATAACCATCTCAGAAAATATTTTGGTTTTATGGCATCATCAAATGTATATTATTATCAGTCAGAATGACCCTTAAAGGAATGAAAACAGAAGGGTCATTGTTGGTTGAACAAATGTTTTTATTACTATATTTGAAACTTAAAACCATTTTGTGAATGGGAGTCTGTGCAAAAAGTCTCCCTTTTGAAAATAACTAAAATAAAGTGGAGATTCAACATTCAGTTGCATTTTTTTTTCAATATCATAGATAAGCAAATGTACACAGTATAATAACTGTCAACTCTATATCACAGTATACCTTGAAACTGGTATATCGCTGCAACCCTACCTGTAGACAGTAAGGACAACACATGTACAGCAAGATAGAAAATGCACCCTGGACATAGCTAACTAACATCAGCAGACAAACATATTGCTGTTTAACCAAAATAAGTGTTTGCCAGGGGTTTCAACCACATCATATGGTCTTCATCATCTGATGAAATTTGCTTGATTGTCACGGAGCTGGAATTTTAGTGACGTTATAACAGATGATCGATCAAAGCTTATTACTTAATGACTTAATAACAAGTGAGCTATCTTAATGTCAACTGAGTAAACTCCCTCTGCTGATTAAGATTGTAAGATGTGACTGAAATCCCTGGTAAAAGCTACTGAGTGGACCTTGTGTTCAAGGAATACTTACATCCCAAATGACTAATTGTATATTTATCACTCAACAAGTGTTACGTTGAATTCTCAAAGAAAACTTTGTTTGTAGTTTGTTCTCGCATACTTCCACAGTGAACGAGGAATCCAAAACATAACATATTCTCACACAGCTCATGCAGTATAATCCAATTGTCATTTATCCAGTTGTATACTTAGCATTTCACAAACACATGCATTTCCACCAAAACCTAACTGAACTGAAAGTGAAACTTACCTTTTACATCGTTGAACGCAGGAGCTTCTGGTCTACCTCTGCCTCCATCAGTTAAAATGCACGTGTCTGGGAAATACTGAGCATACGACTGAATAAATGAGACTTGCATTATACTGCATGAGTTGTGTGAGAGTTTGTAAACACATGTTTTAATACAGTTTTGCTGCTGTTAAACGTGGACCCCTATGACTTCAATTCATCAAGAATTTTCTCTGTGTTTGGATTCTTTGTTAACCGTGGAGGTATGTGAAAAAAACAGTTTACCTTGAGAATTCAACGTGACATGCCTGAGTTGTGTGAGAGTTTGTAAATAGATGTTGTGATATAGTTTGCTGTTGTTGAAGGCACATTTCTCTTTGATTCTTTATTTACCAGAGGCATGCGAGAAAAACAAAGTTTTCTTCCCACATTCAACAGAGCGAGGGTGAGAAATGTTCACCTGGAGAGTGAAGTATTCCATTAAGATTTTTTTTTCAAAGATTATAAACAAACTTTTTCTTGCCATTATGTCCAGGAAAGAGGTATGAAAATAGACAACAACAGTAGAGCATTTATGTCCCAGTAAAACTGCTATTGAAAACTCGATGTGTTGTGGTAGCTGTACAAGCAGTGCAAGAGGGTGCAGTGCAAAGAATGCTGCAGAGGCAAATTTTGTGCATCAATCAATGTGGGCTTTTTTTTACGTGTACAGTTGAGGATATATGTGTGTATAAATGCATAGAAAACCAGTATTTTATAAAATACATGTTCAAGTTCAAGTTTTCTCTCTGTATGGAAAGCTCAGTCTTTCAGTTATTAAAGTCTGCTGCTTATTAAACTGAACCCAGCAGATTTCAGTGTTTTCACATGAATGATTAAATGTCGCCCCCGCCCCATCTCATTAGTTAAAGTTAAGTTCGGAAAATAAAGCCCTCTCCTCTGCGGGAGAGTCCGATCCAGCATTTTATGACATCACACGGGGCTTGCGGTGGGTCAGATGGCCCTGGCTCATACGTTTGGGACTGGGAGTACAGTCAGCTGCTCTTGTGCTCTCAGCGTCACGCCACAACCTCAGAGGTCAGAAAGACATCACAACAGTGTCGTCCTTTGTGTCACGCTTCCAGTGCTGTGGGATGAAATGTGTCTCTCTTCTCTCTCTCTGTGCGTGTACATTCCCCCCCCCCCCACTTGCCATGGCTGAGTCGTGACGTACTCGCAGGCTCAAATGAAGTTATTGTTACTGATGAGTAAATGTTGAACCATGGATGAATACAAGCTATGACAGAGGCTTTGGAGACGCACGCTTACGTGTGAGATCATATGATCATGCAGATCATATGGTCGCCTCTGAACGCCTGCAGTCCCTCCAGCATCTCCATATCTCAGCTGCTCGTTTTCTTTTCACTCTGCTAATTAAAAACCCGGAGGTTTCACTGTCGCGTCTCCTAGCTTTTTACACGACCCATCAGCTTCATTAAAAAAGTAGAAATGTTTGCGAGCCGGGCATATGCCTCTGGGTCATTGTTGCAGGGATATCAAGGGAGGAAATGATGTGTGAAAGCGATACACTTGCATGAAAGCTTGTCAAAACGGGGCCCATGGAGATGTCCGTCTTAGGGGTGTTTCTTCAAAGGAATTCAATTAGCAGGAGTTGTTTGTCTTGCTTCAAGGAGCAGGAGTTACACAGATCCTATCGAGCTGATAGCATCACGCACAAACCCTTATCAGCCCGCCACTTCCACCTGCCACAGCTCCTCTTTGTGTTTGCTTATGCGTGCGTTGGCTCGAAATGTGCAAAGTCAGTGACTGGTCGTCAAGTGTGGCTTCATTTCCTCTGAAGAGAATCACAGTTGCTCATTTACATCTGGAACGCAGGCGAGGCATGAGAGCACCAGGAAGCGTGGCTTTCTCTCATATCCTGCTCAAAATGTTCCATTTTTAATCTTCCACGTTTTTTTCTTAATCTCTCCAATTCCATTTAGCTCTCAAGTCCATTTAGCCTTTATTCAGGAGTTCAATAGTGCACTGGAGCGCCTCGGTCTATATTTAAAACCTTACCACTGAATAAATCGAGCAAAAAATCTTTTAATTCTGCCAGCCACCACCCAACCCGAAAGTTTATACTTCTGTTCAAGCAGTGGAATGGCAGTGGTAGGTTCCTATAACAGGTTTCCTCCAGATGCGGGTGTCTGAGCAGCTAGCATGAGATCCGAGGCATCGTGCAGCTGGAGGCAGCAGAGAGAACGTACTAACAATGCATTATGCTACCTAAGACTTTGCAGCTGGTTGGTGAATGGACTTTCTAGTCTGGTCTTCTGACCACTCAAAGTGCTTTTACACTACAGGGTAACATGCACCACCATACACCCTTTTACACACACATTCATGCACTGGTGGTGGAGGCTTCGATACAAGGCCACCTGCCACCTGCTGCTCAGCTAAAGTCATTCACACCCATTCACACACCCATGGCCCAGCCTTTGGAGATCAGTATCTGCCCCTAAGGATATTATGGCATGAGGGTTGGCGTAGCCGTGGATTGGACCACAGATTTTCCCACTCATGGACAACCCGCTCTACCTCCTGAACCACAGCTGCCCCACTGCTAACATTTTAACACAGCATGTTGTTGCTGTTGAGATTTTACAGTTGTGCCATCTTTTGCGCAAGTGTATGAAATACCAGAAATTTTTGAAAAATGCCCAGCCCACAATGATGTCTTCACATTCTTTTCCAAATTCCATGGATGTCTAAATTACAATGTTTGCAACAAAGAAAAGCAGCACGTTGTCAGATTGGAGGAGCAGAAACCAGCAACCCAGTCGCCAGAATAAATTTTGGCACTGTACATTTCTGCAAAGCACAGATAGGTTGCATTTTTATGTTTCATATGTAGCATCATCATCTCAGAGCAAGAGGGTCCTTGGTTCGAACCCAGGGTGGGGGAGCCCCTCTGTGTGGATTTTGGATGTTCTCCTTGTGTCAGCTGTGTGGGTTTTCTCTGGGTACTCAGGCTTCCTCCCACAGTCCAAAGGCATGCAGATTAGATTTACTGGTGACTCTAAACTGCCCATAGGTGTGAATGTGAGCATCAATGGTTGTCTGTCCTATGTGTCAGCTCTGTGAAATTGAAAATTGAAACTTAAAGAAATGTTAAGTGCCAACATATCTGCCACATATTCATTTATTAAATAACTAATTTCCACAATGGCTAATCTTGTTGGGGGTCGCAGGGTATCCCAGCTGACGTTGGACGAAAGGCGGGGTACACCCTGGACAGGTCAGATATGTTGAAACTTAACATTTCTTTAAGTTCCAATTTTCAATTTCATGTTGTAACAACGCTGTGGTTAATGTGTGGTTAGTTTCGGCAGAAAAACCACTGGGTAGGGTTAGCAAAACATCATGTTTTGGCTTAAAATATCTGGTTTGGTCACTAAGAACATGGCTGAGCATGTCCCAAACTATTGTTAAAAAAAAACAAAAACTGATTTTGGTGCTATAAACACAGGGGGACCTGCCCCAACTTTTGTTAAAATACACCAACTTTTGTGTCCACAAACACAGCTTGACATGTCCTGTACTGTAGTTAAAAAAGACCTGGTTCAGTCACTACAAACACAGCTTGACATGTTTCAAACTGTTGTTAACAAAGACCGGGTTTGGTCGCTATAAACTAAATTATTTAAAGATGGCTGTTGCCTTATAGAGCAGCATGCATTGGAAAATGGCTGATAGTAATATAGGGTATACCTGCTATGTAGTAAATGTGTGAACATGTAGGTATGTGTATTGTAATGTATAGGCTATTCATGTCCTGTATTGGCAATGAAGTGGTGGAATTTGACAATGAAAAAACGTCAGTGGTAAACATTACCTTTTGGTGTGAGCTCATCAGAGTCCATAAGTCATACCAGTCATGTGTTTTTTTCGAAACTTACTCTACATCAGCTTTCAACAGTAATATTCATAGAGGCAGATGTACCCCACTGATAGTAACTTCAGCAGAACAGCATGCAGTGCAGCCACAGCTTGCAGGTTTTTCAGATGTATGACTGATAATGTGTGAAAAGCAAAGCTCCCCCTCAATGGCTTTTTTTGTGTTTGAAGAATTTAGCAAAGCACATGACAGCACTGGTGTCTCTCACTGCTGGTGTTGCTTTCTATTCCTGCACTTATGTTGATGAAGAGAGTAGGTTTTAGGGCAGGGTATCATTTCAAATGTTTTAATTTTAGATCCCATTTATTGCTTAAGTGTTGATACTGAGCCAAAAACATATATAGTTTTTATACCTTACTTTAAGACATATGAACATGTTTTACTATACAGTGGTTTTTCAGTTAATAAAAGAAGACAAAGTTCTCAAACATTAAACGTTGTCCAACATAAGGGGATGTATGAGAAATTTGCTTTAACAGTAGTCTAAAATTGGCATTTTCTTTTAATTTAATCAGGAACTTACTACATATTTCTGTCACTGCCCAAAAAAACTATTTAAGTTTGATACCCAGCCCTTGTTATGGTAAATGCAAAAAATCTCTGTTACAAGAAAACTGATGGAAACTGGCTATCAGATACATAAATCACATAGTTCAGTCACAAAATATATTGCATGCATACTTATGGATGTGAGGCTTGTGCTTCGATAACGCAAGATGTAAACATAAATGGTGTCCTCCTTGGCTGAGATGTAACATTAGCTAGCTCAGTAATGCTAAGTGAGCTAGCAGTAGATGCACTATTCCTTCTGTGCAGTGATTCGGTTGTTGGATGTTGTTCAGCAGAAAGAAAGTAGTTCCTACATGAAACTGCTCACAACAAGGATTGTGGATTATCTTGAGTAACCATGTCATGATTTCTGGAAAGAGACATTGCTGTTGAATTTTTAAATGCATTTTTGGGCACTCTGAGCACCACAAGCTGAGTGCCATCTAGTTCCATTATATTTGAGAGAAGACAGAAATCTCTATGGCCGATATCTCCGACACTCTACAACTCACACCAAAACAATCTAGATTGATAAATAGCACAACAGGGAAGAGGAAAAATATGTGTTTTAAATTTAGGGGTGAACAGTCCCTTTAATTTTTGAATGGCCTCCTGATCTCTATAAATGTGATGAAAGGATAAGTGCTCGGTAAAATTTGATATTTGGGATGTGGTGATGGAATGGCTCAGTGTTGATGTGTGTACCCTGTATTTTTAAAAGCACAGAGGCTCTCCGGTGAACATTTGAGCATCTTAAGGCCGCCTGCCAGACACAAGTAGCAATCATGTGGGTGTCGTTCTCCGGGCTGAAACGACGGGCGAGGCGGACAATACATCTCGCTATGCTTTATTATTTATTAATGATATGTTTACCATGGTGGCAGGCAGACGGATGACAAGTGTTTGTATTTTGAGGGGGAAACAAAAGTGCTTTCTGTACGTATGGTAATGGCCCCGAGAGTTTTCATACATAATTAACTTGCTGTGAGTTTTCCAGCTGTGTCTAATGTCATGTGTGAGTGACAAAGGCTATATTCTGCCCCAACAAAGCCTCCCTGTGGTGCGTGTGGATGATGCTGTTAGGAGATCTGCATTGCAAAGAAGCTATTATGTTTTATGGTTTCTATGAATTTCAATGTGGACTTATGCTGTTCCTGATTTCCACGCAGAGCACAGTGGAAGAGTGGCTGTTTATATGTAGAGCTCTGGCTTCTGAGCTTTTATCTCCTCTCAGATAGTTACTATGTGTCAGAGTCCTCGCCAAGAGGTTCTATTATGGCCCATTTCCACTGCAGTGTCTCCTGAACTCCGCTGCCTGTCTGCCCTCGGTGTTACGCTCCGCTCTCTGTTTGACTGTGCAGCGTCATTCATTTCTCTGCATTGCTGATGCAGCTGCGAGATGCTGACAAAGGAGATGATTGCTCATTCTGGCAGTGGCGTCACGCTGGCACGCCAGACCTGGGCCTTCACCGTCACAGGGGCTTTATCTTCAGGATGCTCTGTCACTATCCCTATTATGGTCATTTTGAATGGATGGAGAGTGCGTATCATACAGTTATCAAGAATCTGATGTCATTGTTATCATTTCACAGATTCCCTTGTAAAAGAAAATGTGATCTCTTATAAAGAAATGGATTCAAATCATTTGTAATGAGATAAGTTTGGTTTAGGTTGCAGCTAAATCTAATGCATCTATCTTAAAAACAAAACAAAACAAAAAAAACCCAACTTATTTTCCACCAGAAATTAGGATCTTTGGTGCTAATTCTTCAAATAGAAGATTTTGAAAATCCTTGTATTTGTTAAGCGAAATACCAAAGCACAAAGAGAATTTGGTTTTGGGTAGGGGTGAAAATTTCAAGGCATTTCCTGTGTTAAGCATTAAAAACAATGGCAACACAAATTCTCATTTTTCCCATTATAGTAGTGCTCAAACCACAGCCTTGGCCCATAATCTCCTCCATCTTTTGCTAGACCGAGATCTCCAGTGATAGACTGAAAGCAGATAGCAGTTCTAAAAATGTATCTAGCTACAAGCTAAATCAGATCAGGTTTCCATTTTAGCAATTATACTAAAGCCCCTTTCCTACTGGACTAAAAAAAAACCACTAACGCCCAATAAAATCAGACTTCTGTATTTTTAATGGAAAAGATTACAATCAGCATTCACTCTCAAGTGACTCTGCTGTAGTCATGGGTATATATCAAGTCCATCTACGATCAGCTGCATTCGGCAGTGATGGATATACAATGCCTGAATGGACGCGCTAACTCTAGCCCTGTTGCCAGCGCGATGCAATGACAAGCTGCCACAATATACTGTCCGTCTCCATCCAAACAGCACTCGGACATTATTCCAAACTTTGTTGGCAGAGAGAAAGAGAGGTTTGATAAGTAAGAGATATTAAAAGGTAACCACTGTAACATTGTCACCGGCCTCCACGCTGCTTTCTACTATTTACTAATTTGTTTTCAGGCCTGTCCGTGAAGTCGAACATGACGCAATAGAAAAAAAAGTGGAAAGCCATACTGGACTGCTGCAGAGCTGTGCACATGGCTCTGCTTTACAAGCAATTAAAAAGCAATTAGTTACCTATTTTTACTACATTTTCCTGTGTTTAAAAAAATACGCGCTGATTTTGGTTGAAACAGGGTGTAACTTGAGGATTGTCTGTCCAAAGTTCTCCTTATTGTTCTTAAGTACAATAACAGTAGTGTTTAATACCTTCCATATAGTGATAGTAAGATATAACCTTTTATTCAAACCATGACTAATTCTGATCCCTCGGCCTTGTCACAGGTTGCATTTGTGTATGAGTTGCAAGTTCAACCAAAAAGTGATGTTCCCTTCTCAGATTGTTTCCTTCATTAAGAAGGATATGTTCTGGGTTCAGTTTGTCCCAGTACAGGAAAAAACTACCTTGTGATTTCCATGAAATTTGATAGAAGGGTGTAGCATGGGCCAAGGAAGAACACATTTTATCTTGGAGTGGATCCAAATCACAGGGCAGATACGCAAATTATTTTTCTCTTTCATTAACATTGCTAGGTAGGGCATTTGCCCTTGGCGGAAGTCTGTGGTTTCAGAGTTTGCTTCTAGTTGTTATTTTTTTAAGGAAAAGAACAATCTAGTACTTCTTAATAAAGAAACGAAGAGTATTGAAAAAACACAAGTGTTCATTTTATTGACATCACCCTCTTCCGCTGTCAGTCATTCAGTAGTTTCCGTATCTTCCTGTTGTTCAGGGTGGCCACTGAGCTCATCTGCTAATTCTGTCTTCCCATGAACACACACTGAAGTGTTAAGTCTTGATCTGAAGAAAAAACACACTCATATTTGCTTCGCCCATAATGCTTTAATCACCGGGCAAATCCCTCTCTCATGTAGTGCAGATGCAGACAACCAGTGCAGATAGAGTACAGGAGGCCTAATGTGCTGTGAGGATAATTGTCCATTTTAATCCACTCCTCAGCAGTGTCTGTCAGTCAGCGACTCAGTGAGGGCTCGCAGCCCACTGGCAGTGCTGACCCGTCAATCACATGGCATCCGTCAGGGCTCATGGGAATGGGGATGAAACATTCTGGATATAATTGGTGTTCTAGCATGTCATATCTTTACCATGAACTCCATGACAATGTTTGAGAAAAACCACAGGCAGCAGAATACATTATCACTACTGAACTACCCCACCGTCTGCAAGGTTGCTCTAAATCCATGTAAAGGCTGTAGCCTGCAGCTGTAAGCTTTGCAAATGCAGCTATTATTGAAATGGCAAAGTGCCCTACTTACCCTTTAGAGACTAGCCCTGAAATGAACCAGAAGTGGGTGGCTGACGGCGAGTTTTATGTTAAACTGTACAAGGCATGGCGCGTCTGAGCGGCGCAGAGGGAAAGCAGTCGCCCACCACCAGAGAGTTGGGTTCATTTCCCAGCAGGGGCACCTCCGGCTTGGCCCGGGCCCCCGAAGATTATGAGTGGCTGTTTTCATAACTGGGAAGCCAGTGATGGAGCGAGTCTGTGTTGTTGAGATATTGACTTCTGCAGACCTGTTTAGCGAGGCTTCCTGTTTGTTTCCTTTCTTGCTGTACTACCACTTGTCTTCTACCAGGAGGTAGCTTGAAGGAGTACATGGCCCTTTCACAGTTTTCATACCAAGAGTTAATTTGTTGACTCAGGTGCTTTCTTTTTTTGTATATATGAGTTCAAAGATACCTGGAGAGAAGCATGGGCATAAAACTGCCATAGTTATCAAAACACTCGAAGTAAGCCACACAACATACTTGCCCTGGTAACCTCCTTTTATGTACAAAATTCTGTGTTTCCTTAAGTGGAAAAATCTATGTGAAGCTCCTCCACTTTACAGCGAGGGTATAGTCAGTGTGAATATTCATCTTCAAAACAATACTCCACTGGAAATCTCTCTTTTTTTGAGTAGGGCTGGAACTAACATTTTTTCTTTGTTTTTTTAGTAATGTAATGATTTAATTCTTAAACAGATTAATCATTTAGTCAACAATTTGCAGTTAATTATGAAAAACGTATCTTTTTGCACAGTAAAATGTTTAAAGATTTTTTTATGTACAGTGACATGAAATATAGAAAAACTGCATATCCTCATATCAGAAAAGCTGGAACCAGAGAAAGTTTGGCACCTTTCCTTGTAAAAAGTTCTTCAAAGATGAATTGATAGAAATGTTGATTATTTTTTTGTTGATTGGTTACTCGACTAACCACTTCAGCTCTACTTCTCAGTACTAAATACTCCCTGTAGGCTTGAAATGTGGCTTTTAAAATGTTAAGCTTTCTCTTTTGTGGCGCCTGGAATTACAGCATATACAGTGTCCCTAAAACTCTACTGAGGGTGGAGCAAAGATTGTTTTTGAGCATTAACAGCAGACAAATTAGCAGATTGTGATAGATTTTTGGTGGAGCATTCCTTCCAAAGACCGCTATGTTTTATGGGTTCATGTATGGGTCTTGTTGGGG
>JAPZEB010000010.1:3089004-3100649 GCA_029783705.1 Chaetodon striatus
GGTATTGTTGGGGAACTCCAATGATTTGACACATCAAGATCAGTGTTCGTGTCATTAGGAGTGCTGCTCAGTCTGTGACAATAGTTTTGTAGCGTCTTCTTCATGTGGCTCTGAAGAAGCTTATGCAGCATTTCCATTTCATGGCACGGCATGACTGTACTCATCTCGACTTGCTCTTTGTTGATTTCCATGAGCAAAAGTTGGGATTAGTACCTGTTACCTGGTACTTTTTTTGGCATAACATTGGTCAAAGCTCCAAGCAGGCTGAGTCAATACTAGACGCTGGAGTTAAAACACTGCAGACCACTGATTTGTTGAAGAGAACCGTTACTAGCGTGACACAGGACAGCCCGCACAAACCCACCAATCAACTGCGATTTTTTTTCACCGATTTTTTAAAAAAAAAGGCAGCCCACAAAACTACACCATACTCTACGTACACTGCATACACCGTACAATTGACAAAGTGCAGACGTTCCTCTTTTTGGTTGCTGATGAAAGGATTTAAGGGTCAAGGTCAAGGTAGTGTCATGCTACGGTGGTCAGCTGAGAATCCCACCTTCACTGAGGGGGTCCACAGTTGAAAACAACATAGTAAAAATGACCTGATTCCAAAAGTGAATTGAGTCAAGCTGTATCATGTAGTGGAAATGAGGTATTAGTAAAGTCTGACAAAATAACCCCTGATGATGTCACCAGGGTACTAAGTTGATCTTAGTGTGTGTGCAAACTGGAAACTGGAGTTTGATAGACATGAGTGTTTACCAGGCATAGAGGATCTAATGAAAAGATGCTGTTATTGGTCACTGGAATTAGACATCCTAAGTTTTTAGGATGAACTAGTAATTAGTTGCATTGTGGGAAATGTAGGATCCAGTGTTGTTAGAACTTTTCCCATCACGTGGAGTTAAAATTGAAATATTTAAGCCTCTGATTCTTCAGTTTTGGTCTTTTTCTCTCATTTTTTTTTAAATGAATTTAGGTTGTCTTTAAAGTGCAGTCACCTGAGTAAGCATCTGCTGGGTCTGAAGGCTACAGGTTTAAAAATGAGAGCAATCTGGAGGTGGAAAACACTCACTGGAATTTCCCAAGAGTGTTTCACGTAGTCCCTCCTTACTGTGCTGTGATTGGCTCATACTTGTTATGTCAGCACGTCGAGTTTAGAGGTGGTTAGGGGCGGTTAGGGTAAGGGCAAAGAGGTCATGGTTAGGGTTAGTACTAACCAATCACAGCACAGTAGGACTAGACAGAACACTCGTGGGGAAAAGTAACGCCTGCAGGTGAGAGGCTTAAAATTAGTTGCCATGATACTAAGGAAATACGGCCAGATCTCTGAACTACACTGTCAGCCACCAAAGTTGCATTGTGTGTAACTTGGGCGCCAAGTTTTGAAAAGGAAGGAGAAGATCTCTGGTTCTGTGGCATCACTGTCCATCATGAGTCCAGTAATGTTATAGGAGTAAGTTCCTGTGTGCTTGGATCTCCAGGAGAGAGGAAGAAAAGGATTTAAAGGATGACAGAATGTACAGTATGAGGACCAGCGAGTACAGACAGTGTGATAGCTTCTCCAGGCCAGTCAGAGGGGGGCTGACAGGGATAAGACCTCTAATAGACACATATATAGAATTGGCAGTGACTGTACTGGGAGGCAAATAGGGCAAAATGAAATAAACAATGAGCACAAAGCCTGATTTTTCTGCTTGAACTCTGGCTGTACAGCACAGAACATGCAGTGCTTGCCTTCCTGCCCACTGTCCCTCTGTGGCAGCTCAACACATTGAGACCGGTGTCGTCTCTATAGATCCTGCTGTGTGTCTGGCCAGTTCAGTGGCCCACTCATCTGTCCCAGTAGCCGAGCAGCAGCGGCAGAATGACTGAGCCCGTTGTGCCTGGGCCGGTCATGTGACAGCTCCGTGTAGCTGAATGACTTTCCCCCGCAGCCTCGGTGCCATTATGTTTTATTGGAGGGGGCTGCAGATGAAAAGAGAGAGTCAGCTATCCCTCCGGGGCCAGGGGCTCCAGCGACTCACAGCAAAGCCTGCTGGGAGCCCGTCGCCATGACTGCATCAGGCGACGGGGGGAGAGCGGAGGAGAGGAAGGAGGCCACAGAGCGGACGCAGACATGCAGAGTAGCCAAATGGCAATTTTCTACTGGTAAAGAAGACTTAAATCACATGTTTTACTCACACACTGAGGTCAGCTCGAGTATTTTGGGACACCCTCACAGTTCTTATGCACAGATCCCCAAAATAGACCTGCAAGTGAAAAAGCAGTTTTGTTTTCAGCTGAATATTTGAATACTATAGTACCAGTTGTTTTCAAAGGTACTTTCTGACCTGCTGAATTGAATTTTCAGAATGAGTACACACAGGTGTATGATAATGAAAATAACACCACAGACCTAACTGGAAAGGAAGAGTGTCAAAGCGTGTCTCATCTCATCCTGTTGTCCTCATTATCTTTGTTTTTGTTCTCTTTCTCATTTCCTTTATCTCTTCTTCTTCTTTGTCTGTGTTTGTCCTGTGTTATCTGTCAAGAGACACAGAGGCCAACGGCGTCAGCACTTTGCTTCATTTTCAGCACCTCACACAGTGCACCATCTCACTATCTACATCCACGTCTCGCCATTCAGCTGTTACACCGGAGGATTTAAATTAGAAAGTAGAGTTTTTAAAAATAGCAGGTGGTGAGTGTGTGTGTGTGTGTGTGTGTGTGTGTGTGTGTGTGTGTGTGTGTGTGTGTTTGTGGTCAAGCAGGCAGCTGCTGTACCATGACACTGGCTGATAATATCCGCAGTGACAGTCTAATGACCATTCCTCTAAAGCGTATCCTCTGCAATGCCAAATAACAAGCTGCACACAAACTGATGTATATTTTTTAGGTTGTTTCCCATCATGCCCTGCTTCATATGTATTGATTTTGTGATTATAAAATCAGTTCAGTCTGATCAGACTAACTGTTTAGTCTGTGGAGGTCTTATTCAACCAATAACAGGAAATGATCTTGTAATAGACCCCCGCATACAACCACCGTCAGCAGCATTCCACGTAGGTGTCTGCTGCTGCAGAGCAAATAGTTGCATCACGTCGCGGAGGCCTGCATGCACTTGCAGCTCCATCGCCGCTCTGCTCCGGCAATCAGCGAAGCCACAGAGAGACAGATTAAATTAGATTAGCGGGGCTGAGCTTTAAAGTCAAATCAGCAGCTAATGGGTTCTAACACATTTGGCAGTGGTGACAGCGCGTCTTTTGTAAATAAAGGGCAGTTAGGAGGCGCGCCATGCAGTTAACCCCGGCCCTCCTGCCACACAATGACTCCATTGTGTCATTCTACTGTCAGTCAAAGAGCTGGCAGCCTCTGTAAAGTGTATCCACGCCTGGTGGAGATTTATCTTGTAAATAAAAGTTGCCTTGTAGTGTGTCAGATACGTCCTTTATGTTTTGGCTCCCTGCACTGTCTTCCTCACAGTTGTGGGATTTACAAAGCACTTATTGTGCTGTAGGAGTTAGTGAAGACTCGCAATGACAGCGTCAGATGAATGCTAAAATTACTAAGTAGACTGTTGTCTGACATTTCACTGAGGTATGCAGTATATGACAGTATTCGAGCGAAAAAAACAAACAACCAGGAGAGGAGGCAGCATTTAGAAAAAATGTGCTTAGTTTATGAAATACAGTAAATAAATCATTATAGATTAAACCAGTTTGACCCCTTACAAGAAAGCAGTGTGTTTGGGACCCTTGGTCATGTTTCTGATGTGTGTTGCCATCCCTTTGCTTTTTATTCTTATTTTTAGTTTGTGCATGAAAAAACCTGAGTGGAAATTCTTTAAAAAAAGGTTGGAAAAAAAACAAAAAAAACAAAATCTGATAAAGCGCAATTGAAACAATGAAGAAATCATGACGTACATGAAGGATGTGACTCAAATGTCTACTGAAGATAGCTTTCACTGTAATGAAGAGGTGGATAAACAAAGAGGTGTTCTTCCAGTTGAGGTTTGACTCGCACTCTTTTTTTCTAATGTCATCTTGTTGTGTCCTCTGCTTCTGCTGTGGTTTAATGACGCCCAGCTGAAGAGTTAGCACCACCAACTGTTTATCACTATGTGCTCTATTCTTAATAAACATGAAACAGGAGTGGATGGAAATTCATGTTAATTAGCATTTTCTCTTGTAGTTTTTCCGGAAATTTGCTTTAAATTTGACTGTCAACTTGACTTACAACTAGTAAGCTGTTCCTAGACAATTCCCCATTTGGACTTTTCCCCTGGTTTTATTTATACACCTGTTTGAGACCCAAGGAGGTTTAATTATTCTGTGATTTAACAAAAACCCGTCGTGCATAGGCCCGTCGTGCATAGGCCCGTCAGTATAGGCCTAAGTCCCCCAGACTCACCCCATGATTAAACACATCATTTTCAGGGTGGCCACGGGTCCTTAAAAGACTTAGAATGTCATTTACTAACATTTGTTAACAAAAGGTACTAGGTAAAGTATTAAACAATTTAAGTTGTTCATACCTGTAGACATCCTGGTTTTGCTGTTCTGCGTAGTGTAGCCTCCCATTCAGTCCCATTCAGATGTGTTAAGCACTCACTAAGTCAGCTCCCACATGTTGTTGAGGTAATGCAAAGTCCGTAAACAATTTTGCAGCAATCATCTGTTCACATATCCAAAGTAACTGCCCCGTTGCTATTGGTCAGCTGCATGCTCACCTCTAGTGTCAGGTTTTGTCATATTTGCATGTTTTTTCAGTCTTCCGTCTGTAATTTTACATATTTCTGTTGGTACTTTTACCTTCCACCACTGTTTCTGTTTCATATCTGCTCTTCAGTTGCTGCACTTTCTCTCCCTCACAGAGCTGAGATTTAAAAAGCACTTATTGTGATGTAGGAGTTATTGAAGGCTCTCTCAGAGTTTGGAGCCTCAAACGGTATTCATCTATATTTCCTTATACTTTTGACATGTCAGATCACCTTTTACTGCCTTTTTATTTTACTGAATGGGTTTGTTTTGCCAGCATGGGTATATTGCAGTCTTTTCTTCCTGCCTGTAAAGCACACAACATGCATTTTACAACAATTTTGCACATGAAATGAAAAGATTATTTTGTTAAGTCCACTGCCAGATGGCATCGAGTGTTTTTTTTTTTTTTGTTTTTTTTTCAAGCCTGCTTGTGATGCCCTACATTTTAAAGCATCTCCTCATTCACACCTGGAGAAGTGAATGAATGGATTTCTAAAATCCACCTGCCTGCTGGAGAGGGAGAAAAAAAAACTACAGAGCGGTGAGATGAGGCCATCACACAGGCTTTTGATTCAAGCTGGCAGCTCGTGTATTCTTTGCAGCAACCTGTTGTTTACTAATTGAAATATTACGCTCACAATGGGGACATGTTTCTGTGTCAGTCAGGTGAGATTTTTTTTTTTTTGTTCTTTTAAGTGGATTGGGGTCATTTATTCCAGCTGGACAAATCTGTGCTCATCAACCTCCTCCACTCTATCCTTTATCACACTCCCTCATGTTTCATCACCATGATAATAGGTCAAAAAAGCTGTGCTAATAGAAGTTGAGGCTGTCAGTCCCTTGGCGTCGTCCCAAAGCATTCTGGGAAACATTTTCAAGACCCATTTTCGCAAAGAAGCGTGAATGACGGCGGCTGGCACATGCTGTTGATATTCATGTTTTATTGAATGGGACGATGAATAATTGAGCGTCTCTGTGTCCCTGCAGGGCCTCTGTTTTGGCGGCGCACAAAGCAATGTGGAGGAAATAAAGAAAATCCTGATACGCTGAAAACCAGAGGTATGACTCTTCACACTCCACTGGACTCTAACACTCATCTGTAACCTCACACAAACACTCTTACAGATGAATTCAGGCGTGTTTGCTTGCACGCACGTACATTGCCGTGTGACAATAACCTCTTGTAGTTACTGACAGCAGATGGACTGCTCATTCTGGAGGATTTTCCTTGTCTTTAAGTGCGTGTACAGTAGCAGAGCAAGCACACACACTCATGCATTAAACCACACGCAGATACCAGCTGGCCTCCACTCGCTGAGATTGTTTGCCAGAGGCCAGCCTGCTGTCCCAAGTGCATACACATACCTGTGGTGCATTAGCATGGACTGTATATTCTATACTGGGCAGCATGTACGCAGGTCCTTCTCACTGGAGCAGTATGTTGTTGATATTTCAAGTTGACCTACAGGGCAGCAGATGCGACCAGCTTAAAGCTAAACTGTTGTATTCCTCTATATCTTTATACACTCGACCTGACCCAACTGTCTATTTCTGCTGCTGCCATTTTTAATCCGCAGTGCAACCAGTAAGGTCAGCTCATACATCGCCATTGGGGTTAATGTGAGGACAACCACACTGCGACTCAAACGCCCCACCCCCAACCCCAACACACACAAAAACACACCCACACACATTTTTTTTTTATCATCCCAATCCCATGCAACACATTTCCAAATTTGTTGGTTATTTCCTAATCCGAGTGTGAGCGTGCCGGGTCCCTGCTAGGCTGGAGTGGAACACGATGGTGCTGATGTCAGATTAGTCATCAACAACTAGCAGCAGCAGCGTGTGTTTTGCCTCCTCAACTCAGAGTCACAGCTAGGCTGTTCACAAGTACCTGAGTCCAAGGACAGTTTGTCAAAATTTTATAATTTTGTTAAATGAGCACAGCGTTGCATTAACAGATGTGCACTTTGTGACCATGACAAGGATGGCTGCCAAATAGGCAGGAGATTGGGATTAAAATAAAAGCGGTGAGAGGTGAGCATACATCATGTGATGAATGTTAGGGGGATAATGTACTTTTAATGCAGCCTCTGATCTGAGTTAAGTCCTTAAATCATGCCAACAAGTTCACATTTTTAGCAGATTTAACTATGATTTGACCTGAACTTTTAGTTGCCTTAATTACCTTAGGTTGTAGTTGGTTAGTAATTCAGGTCAATATTTCAGTATTGCTTCATCATTACAAAAGACTCAAACCCTCAAAAATAAAATATAAACTGAAGTTGAATAGCGTCCTTTCCACAGTTGAGTGGCTATGAAGGTCCGTGCATTGGTGGTGGTTTGCTCCACTGTTGCTGAAACTTGTTAGGAAACTATGAATGGTTCTAAGTGATAGATTTAAATGACATTTCCGGCTCTGGTTTCTCATTAGTGTTTGCTTGTTAATTCAGGAGCTAACCCAACTAGCGTGGTTTAGCTAGCAAACCGCACTTGTCCCAAAGCTGTCTGGGTGTATCTCTTATACTTCAGAAATGATTTTCCTCTATGTGAAGACCTAATCAGACATTACCAATCTAACATGGCTGTAATTATTTGGTCCATATAGTAGGGAGGTAGTGACCTGAGGGACGTTGTGTATTGAACCAAACATCTGAAGGGTCACCAGATGAGAGAAAAGAGAAAAGATAAGAAAGTATGATAGTGAATTTTCTTTTTTAAACAAAGGGATGAGTTGAAACTGAAAGACAACAATCCAACATAATAAATGTAGATGTTTCCATGCAGGGCTCACTGAATGGTTTAATGAAAAATGATGTATCTCATTTACCATGACCTTTACTGTCACCAGATCTCAACCCAAGTGAAAACCTATGTGAGATTTTGAAGCAACATGTTAGACAATACTCTCCACCACCATCATCAAACACCAAATGAGAGAATAGTTTCTAGAAGAATGCTGTTCATTCCTCGGGTAGAGGTCCAGAGACTGGAATTATGCATGACAAAGAGAATCAAAGGTGCTTGGAGGCTCATGATGGCCCGACACCTCACTAAGACAAGGTGAAGATGAAGGTTCATTTGTAAGGCTTTGACATACATGGGCTTTTTTTTTCATGCAGTTAATTTGCACATAAGTATTTTTTTTCAAACTGTTGTTTTTGTCGGAAGTACTTTAACACTGGACATGAATATTACGCAATGAAAAAGTGGCATAGTTTTTTTTTTTTTTTTGGATCAAACCTTGACAAAGGCGACCCATATCAGATCCTCTCGTTTACCTTTCACAATAGAAGCCCTAGACGTATACACTGTGAAACTGTTCACCAGAGGGAACTCAGATTCACTCAGAGCTTTTTGCTAAAAGGAATCTCAGTAAAATAGCTTACAGTAGCTGAGGCTATACAACAGTTCAGCTCAGACAGACTTCCAGATGCTGTGGGTTAAACAGGATCTTCCTAATTATAGAAATTCACTTTCCCCCAAGTGTCACGACTGTCACAAATGTGCAACGCTGCCGTGAATAGTTTAACGGGAAAAATTTGCATGCAAGTATTCCTCATTTTTGTGTCGTTAATTTGTTACGCCCCCAGTGTGTAAAGGCCTCTAACCTCAGGAACACATACATATCACTAAAAAGACTACGACTCACTGACTAAGGCATTTAATGCTGTTTTTTCTTATTTGTCACCCATCTGTACAAACAGCCAGCAGCCAGGCCTCATCATACTGTGAAGGTCAGCACAAGTCAAGAACCTTCCGTTCTACACAGCATCCATTTATGAGCTTCACTTGTTCTGAGAGTTATTTTGAAGCCAAAGAGATGTCCATGTCTGGCCTAGTCAGAGGCATTTTCACTCTGTAGCTTCCTCTTCTTGAGTGTGAGCAGAGCCTCCAACCATCTAAACCCGGCCTGCTGACAAAGAAGGCACATTGTAAAAGAAAAAAAAAAAAAACCTAGCTGAGTAACGGACAAACAGCTATAAACGGAGAGGAGGATTTTTTTGGTAGAATTCATCAATGGGTTAGTGGAAACAAGCTGAACAAGGGAGTCTTCCAGGAAACCAGAGTCAGCTGAGTATCCAACATTCATAGCAAGTGTGTTCATTATGCAGGCTCAGTCATCGCTGCGCTAATAGCTCCTTTATTATGTGTGCTCCAGTTTCCTATGGTGCTCCTACATACTGCTCAGAGATGGAACGAGCAGAGCGGGCGGCTCGGTGCGGAGCGGAATCACAGTTTTGCGTGTGACTCAGCTTCTTTTTTTTTTTTTGGTGACAGAGAAGACATGCCACAGTACACAGCGAGTGTCAGAAGAAGCTCTGCAGAGCTGCAATGGTAGCACATCAAGAGCAGCCTCACTGTGGGAACGTGGAGCAGATGTATGTACGTGTGTGTCAGTGTGTGTGCTTCAGCGCTTTTGCTGGGTGGGTGGTATTGTAGGCTGGTGAGAAACAGAAAATGAGTCACCGATTCCAATCATGTTTTCATGCTAACACTTCTCTCTGCCTCTCTGAGAGTTTCTGTGTTGTGCAGGAAGGAGAGCTAAACAGCACAGTGGTAATTATCCTCATATTATATCCTAGACATTGATATTCATCGCTAGAGTCATTCGCAGCCATGAGACAAACACATACTTGTGTTCGCCTCTTGCCTCCCCGCAGCTCCAAAGCTGACTGTTCACCCTCTCCTCCTCGCAGCTCGTACCTCCACGATAATGACTGTGCCAGTGTGGGCTGTGCAACTATTCACTGAAATGTCAGCGTTGCCCTCAGACTGTGGCTCCATTGTGGTTCTCGAGTCCTCAGCCTGATGGTAAGGAGAGGCAGTCAGTGGGCAGAAGTGGTGCCGGTAATGAACCTAGTTAAGCTCCACTCCATTATATTGACACATCTGGTGGCATTTTTCTTCCGCATGCTTTCCGTCCTCCGCCTAATTAAGTGATCTGTATAGGATCTGGGCTGCAAACTCGAGTGTACCCACCGTAGCTCACACAGGATGTACTGCACTGTGTGTTGTCGGCTCTCCGTGCTTGTTACCGAGTCTTAAAGAGGCCTCTCGAAAAGTTAGCGTGACACATCGCCAGCCATCACCAGCAGGTTCTGATCACAGAATGACCCCCCAGTCTTCCTGTGGCCATTTGATGGCTGTTAAGTATCCTGCTTCATGGAAAGAGCTGTCTTGACCATCAGCTTCGCTCATGTCAGAGCACTTTCTTCCATCTTTACAATCACTGCTCAGTGGAGGAGTGAATTAGCAGCAGCAGCAGCAGCAGTGGTGCTCGGCCCCACAGAGAGACGTCAGCTGTGGGAATCATCAAAGTGCCGCCGTGGTGCTCTGCATCCTCAGTCAACACTGCACACTGAGATATCACTCTGTGCCTGCTAGCACTGACAGCCGCACCGCTCCGGGTGGCACCAGCCATATCCATCAGTGACATATTGTATGGCAGTGTGTTTGTCAATGTTGATATCATTATTTTTCATCATGGAGATACACATGTAAAGTGAACCCCCACTGTTTAAATAGTTAATTGATGATGTAGAATGGGTTTAGGAATACTTTCATTTCATTTCTCTCTGGTGTGCAGATGGGTAACATAAAAGATACATTAAGTGTTTTATTAAGTTGTAGGTCCACCATCATCATTAAGAACAGCTACACTGCTAGGCCTGTTACAATTACTGCTTTCATTTGATGATATATTGAACTAGAAGTAATTTCAATACATGTTATTATTGTCACTTTGAGACTATTTTATACCACAGATATATGAATGATATTATAGTAGCATAATAATGCAAGTAAACCCTTTCGAGGGCCAAAAAATGAAGTCACACTCCCTCTGTGTGTGTTGTTATCCAAGCTTCTCTGTTCTTCTCTGTTCTCTGTTCTCTATTCCGTTGGTACTGGTATAAAAGCATCTGCGTTTGTTATGTTTAAGTTCTAAAGGTTTTTTAAACCTTATACCTTTTATACCTTCGGCACCTTTGGCGCCGGCAATAGCCATGGCTTGAGGCATTATGTTTTCGGGTTGTCCGTACGTACATGTATCTATCCCATCCTTGTGACCACGATATCTCAAGCACGTCTCAAGATAATTTCTTCAAATTTGGCAAAAATGTCGGACTCAACGATGAACTGATTTTTTTGGTGGTCATAGGTAAAATGTCAAGGTCATTGTAACCTTGTCTGTCTCATTCCTGTGAACACAATATCTCAAGAACTCCTCAAGGGAATTTCTTCAAATATGGCACAATGGTTGACTTGGAATCAAGGATGAAGTGATTAGATTTTGTTGGTCAAGGATCAAAGGTCAAGGTTGCTGTGACCTTGTATCCATCTAATTCTCGTGAAGGCAATGTCTCAAGAACAGCGTGAGGGAATTTCTTTAAATTTCGCACAATGTAAACTTGAACTTAACAGTGAACTGATTCGTTTTTGGTGGTCATAGGTCAAAGGTCAAGGTCACTGTGTCGGTCTTATTTTTGTGAACGTGATACCTCAGGAATTTCATTAAATGTGGCACAAACATCCACTTGGACTGAAGAATTAAGAATTTTGTGGTTGAAGGTCAAAGGTCAGGGTCACTGTCACCTCACAAAATATGTTTTTGGCTGTAACTCAAGAATTCATATGCTTCATACACGTGTAATAGGATAAAACAATGAAGTGATGACGTTTTATATCCGAAAGGTCAAAGGTCAACTTCACTGTGACATCATGATGTTCTGTATAAAACACTTTTCCGGATGTTACTGAACAGGAGAGACATTTGGGCAGGTGCTTAACTGATGACACTCATCTTGGGTGTCCACCATTAAACTATGCTGATTGTATAGAACTTCTGTGCTGCTGAAAGTACAATTGGTGAGAAGCATCCATTTTTTCACAGAC
>JAPZEB010000010.1:3102554-3121786 GCA_029783705.1 Chaetodon striatus
CTATAGTGAGAGTAAATGTTAGTACGGTCAGCCAGCAGCAAAGCCAAGAGAAAATAAAATAAAAGGCAAAATTTCACCACCTCAAAATGGATACGTTTGAGACTTGAAGGAAAGGTTTCTTGTATTTCACATCATGTTATGTTTCTTTTTTCTTAGAGATTAACTAGTTAGTCACTGGTTAATTGGTGGGCCTATCAAAAACAAAATTAACTGAAACTTACTTAATTAAATACATTTGTGCATATCCAAAATCCTGTTGATAAACATGTCTCTCATAATGTTTAAAAGAAATGTGACTTTGTACACAGGCAAGATTCCGTGTGCCGCAATCTGTGGTAAAAACCGCAGTTTAGATGTGTATTCTAAAGGTGTTGTATAATGGTACATTTGGAACAAGGCCTAATTGGGAATATCCAAATAAAACATGGTCCATATCTAATTCCAAATTTTATCGTATTTGGAATAATAGTGGAATATTATCGTGTGTGTAAATATAACCAGTGTTCCTGCTCAGCTTGTCATTATGCCTTATTAACCAGTTTACTGACTGGAGGTTGTCAAGTGGTTCAGTGCTGTTAAATGGTGCCACCACCAGCGCTAAGGAGAGAGCACTTTTGATGTTGCACCGGCTTCCTCTGCTTGGGGCAGTCTGGCTCGTCAATAATCGGCAGCAGTTTCCATCAGCACTCCACATGTTGGAGGTTTAGCTTTGACGTGGTTTTAATTATCATGGGGGACGGATGAGGGTGGGGTGAGGGCGGCCGTTGCGCTGTGGCCATATGCCGGTCTCGGGTCCCCAGGGACTAAGCCAGAGGCTTAATGAGCAGCCCCGCAGGAATTAGTGCTACTTTAACCTCAGTGTTTTGACTGGATGGAGAAGCCCGCTGCTCAGCTGATTTACAGCCACTGACGGGGGGAAGAGGAGGAGCCGCTAAGGAGGCTGGGACCCTTATCCTGACATGTAGAGTCCTTCTTTTACTGTTTCAGGATAGAGCTTTAGCACAGCACTTTTTTCCTACCTGAGAGCAATTAGGAAGACGTTAAAGCTAAAATCTTCCATCACTCAGGATAGGAATCATTAGAAATCTTTTAATAGTTGTGTCAATACAAAAGCAGGTATTCACCTGAACCAGAACCCCTTTTAAGTTTAACCATAGAAGCCAGAGTTCACAGACAGTTGTACAAGAACTTTGCCTAAATAAACGGGTCAAAAATAAATCAAAGAATCAAGAACTTTCTGATATAAAGTAAATAAACAAGATTACGAATCTAAATCTACAGTCAACACCAGCTTTCAGGACCAGACATTTTTGATACTTTCAATTAGGACACATCTCAGTCATTACCAAAAACCATGCTGGCTTGGCCTTCAGTCCCATCCATTACATATGACATGTATGACCAAAAACCCGAAACCCATCCTTGATGTCGAATTGTGTCTGATTAAATGGCTGGAAAAAAAATATATAGCAAGCGTCTCCATCACAGGGCCTCAAGTTGTCAACCAGTGGTTCTAATTATGCTATGGAAGTAAACAAGCTGCCATTAGTGTGGTGGCACATCACTGATTAGACACCTGTACGACACTGTAATGTACAGTATATAAACAATTTGACTTTTGCTAAGATATAACTTTTCTATGTCAGAAAAACAGTCATTAAATGCCATTAATAAAAAATAAAAACTTTTAAACTAAATGTAGTCAAGTTTGATAGACAGCTTTTTGGGTTGTGCTGTCATCAGCTGCTCAGTCGTAGATTTTAACTTAACTTCCATGAAATTGATTCCACTTTATAGAGCTCAGTTTCACGTCATGTTTCACTTGCATTCTAAACCATATGCCAGGGGCCACTTAATACCATGTGATTTGCCTACCAAGGGCACAAGATGTATAAGTGCTTCGAGTGCTTAAGTCCCTACATTGTATTGTAGAAGGAGAAGAAGATGAAGATATTATAGTAGCTGTGCTGAATGGCTTTCTAATCTGCTATGGATTTAAGAAACACTTCATTTCAAGACTTTGCACAAATGGGAAACCTGGGTGCAGCATAGCATATAACCATGACACAGTTATGAATGTACAGAAAGCATTGAAGACATGAAGGAAACACAGGAAGCAGGATGTGGGACAGTGTTTGATGCTGAGTATCTAAAGCACTCACACACAGTAAATAAGAACATTAGTGCGAGGCTGTAATCTTTCATACTCCATATTTCACATCATTTCTGGTTTTTACATTCATTTGTTGTTTGAATTTGAAGTGTCCGATTTGAGATGGACTATGTGAGCGCTCTTACTATCCCATCATGCCGTTACTGCTACTTCAGCATCATAGCCCTCTTCAGACATTTTCTGCTGATTGATCTTAATGGAGCCCACCCGCTGTGTTGTGCTGTAGCCTCAACACAAACCAAGGAAAGACAACGGGGGGCAAATTACATCAAGCCTGCATCTCTCATATGATATTACTGTGGTGACCGAAAGTCTGCCTCGCTCTTAATCAAGCCTGAGAGGTGTAAAATATGGACTAACAGCTTCAGCCTCTGTGGTTTTCGACGACAAATGCGCCTATCAGATAGGGTGCATTGATTTTGAAGATAAACTTTAAAGGCCTGGAGAGAAAACCCAGTTCCAAATTGTCATAGTGATGATTAAGTTGTGTTTCATATATATATATTTCTACATGTATTGATTGATTGTGCTTAATCCCACTCCACCTGAGGACAGAGGACAGATCTCTGCTATATAAAAATTGACAGGCTGTGTTTGTTTCCACATGGCTTCACATGATTGAACCATGATTGATGGTCAATCAGTCACACAGGAAGCACCCCTGGCCCGTCATTCAGCCCAGCCTCAAACCCAGCAGAGGAGCTTCTTTTCCATAACATGCCCAGCTTCTTAGTTGTCAGTCCTCTCTCTTGGAAATATCAACACACTTGAGTATCACGATATTTTTTCTGATACTGTATTGATTAATAGTTAATATGAAAAGATTGGAAGAAAGTATCGTATTGCCAGATTTTCACCAATGTACAGTCGTACTTGAAGGTATGTTGTCCACTGACCCTTCCATTGACCAGAAAAATGTCCATGACAAGGTTTAAAGATGAAGCACTATGGCGGAGAATCAAAACTTTATATGGGAGGAGAGTAAATGAGTCGTGGAGGGGATGCCTGGGCTGATGTGCTGTGGAGAGTGCCATGTTAGTGATGGCTCTGGATGGTTACTGAGATCAGTTGGGAAACCAGTGATTTCGGAAGCAGTATGTGCAACATGGGACAATCTGTTGTTGTTGGAGACGGACAGCATGATGAGAAAACGGGGCGCAGTAAAGGATTATGACTGAGTATATTTTATATATACATCATTTTATTATTGTAAGTGTGTATGTGCATGGCTGCCATGTAGCAATTATGACACACACCATATAATCACAACATCTCTGCAGCAGAGCCACAGCTAAACTTGGAACGGCGAGGTCGTATCCTCTGTGGCATTTCTGTGAATTTAGGAGACAGTTTAACAACACAAGGCGGAGTTCAATTCTACAATTACCATCATATCACACATGTTAGATTTCTTAAAGGTGGTTCTGCTGTTTTTTTAAGCATAAGAATTTTGACTATACACAGGCAAAAAGTACAGTATATACATATATTTTTTAAAGATCACCACTGGAAATGCAGCAAATGTCTCACTAAAAAACACCCGCTTTTTGTGGCACAGTCACCACTGTAAAATACTGCCAATGTCTCAATAAAAAACACCCATTTTTGGTGGCACTGTCACTGCTGGAAATGCAGTGAATGTGTCATTTAAAAAAAAAAAAAAAACTTTTGGTGGCATAATTGCTGCTTGAAATGCGGTCAATGCCCCTGAGGCACAATCATGGCTGGAAATGTCACCGATATCTCATGAAAAAAATGCTTTTGGTGACACAGTTGCCACTGGAAATGCCACTGATGTTTCGTTAAAGAACACCCGCTTTTTGTGGCACAATTGCTGCTGTAGATGCTGTTTATGTCTCTCTAAAAAAGCACCTGCTTCTGGTGGCACAATTACTGCTTTAAATGCCATCAATGTCTTGCTAACAAACACCTGGTTGTGTTATTTGTTGATCTGGAACAGTGGTTTGCAGTGTTCTACAATCTGGCAGCAGTCTCGCCAAGTTGTCCCACCATACACCATCCCTTCCACCTCCCAGTGACAAAGTCAGCTCATATACAGGTAATCACGTCACTTTTAAAACATTGATATGATTCCTATGAAACGTGCAGTAGCGTATCCAAGGTGTGAAGAAACATACAATGCTAACATTTTCTCCTGGGCACTGGTCTGAATGGAAACATTAAAAAATAACTTTGTATTTTTGACATTTTAGTTGTCAGTTTGTAAAATTGATATTCTTACAGTTCACTTTGCGTCTCTTGTGTATGGCTGTGTTCCACTGTGCATGCGCGCGTGTGTCCTCATACCTATAAACCTTGTTAAGACAAAGAAAGATGAGCCTTAAAGATTATCCCAAGCCGGAACACAATCCTCTTTGGAGGTGCTGAGCAGTGGGGGCGTTTCTGAGTCTGGGTGCTGTCTAGACGCTGCAGCTCTGTGTGCAGCAAGAACGTGCTGTACTGAGCCAGGCAGCTGCACACACTGGCGCAAGGAGCCACAGCTGATTCACACTGTCTCCTGCTTGGAGGCACAGCACATTCTCATGTCTGAAGTCACCCAGTCACAAGACACATACACACACTCACAGAAACAGGGATGTATAGTTTGCTTTCCAGAGACATATTTGAAGCAGTGCTATCAAAGGTGGCGTGATGTTGCATGTGTCCCCTCGCCCCCAGTTCATCCTCCATCACTCACAGGATCTTAAATCGTCATGGCTACTGCGTCATTTCCACTCCCCAGACTCTGCCAGCCTGGCTCTGCCAGCAGAGCGAGGACCCATAGTACTCGCTGTGCTCAGGAATGTGGTAACCTAGCAACGGGGATGGAGAGACAGATCACTGCGTTGGGTCGATGATGGGCGACCGTGCCTCGTCTGCTTCGAGGTAAATCTTGCTTCTGTGATGTCACCCCGGGGTGTCATCAGTTACCCATATACTTGAATGTACATGCTTTTATGTGCATGACTACTCTTTGTTTACTTCATGGAAGCAGATTTTAAAAACCACATATCAGGTCATCATCGATTTGACTTGACACAACTTGGGGGGCACAAAGAGGTCTGGAGCCTGACAGTGTGTAGACCTCCTTTGCGCAGTAGTAGTAGTACTTTTTGTCTTTCACCTGAGTATTTTTGCCTGGATATGCACACATGTGTTCCCTAAAATGACAGTTTCCCAACCTTTGAGTTTATTCTGGTAATCATCTAATCAAACACATACACCAAACTTTAAAGCAGAGTTTTACAGGTTAAGAGCAGGGTTGGAATATTGGTAGTATGGTGGGTAAGATGGACACTGTATATCCCTGGTTTGAATTCAGCTGCTCTCTGAAATGCCCCTCTCTTTCCATGTTTGTTTTCTCCATCTCTACTGTCACAGTTGCCAAAGACAATACAACTCCAATCCAAAAAATCAAATAAAAAACAATGAATGTATCTATTAAAGGGATACTCTGCCTCTTTTTAACCAGCTCTGTATCAAAACAGTGGGGGTAGTATGTGTGAATGAAGTGTGGTAAACTTCCCTCCATCTTAACATCACCCAAATCTCTCTGCTCATCTCTCAGCTCAAATCCTCTGGATGACAGATTTCTACTGGCTCCAGGGCTGTTACTCAGACTACATATTGTATTTCTGAATTTTTCTTTGGCCACCATCACAGACACAAAGAGTATAGAAGCGGATCAAGAGAGAGACCCGCCTCTTTCTCTCTCTCTTTATCTATCAAACTTGGACTAAACTCAAATCAAACAGTTGAACTAGGCAGTGATGATCAAATATGAACCAAGATTCTGCGGTATGGAAGTAGAGGTGGTGAAAATTCAATGTTTTGTGATGTTAATGTCTTGCCTTTTTTTATTTTTTATTTTCTGTTGATTTTGCTGAAAGCTGGAAACATTCCCAATGCCCAGTCTCTGGTCTTCACTGGTTTCTCAGCCAGTAGAAACTGCGAGCACTGTTACCCGTCCGCCGATTACAGTTTGTTTAAGTCGTCATGATGGCAGAATTTGTTGTTGTGGAAACATTGAGCCCACCCTCCGCTATCCCCCCATGTCACCTCTGTGAGTAACCAGCTTCATTTGAACAGCAAAACCCTTTTAGCAATTTTCACTGTGCTAGTGCCACTAACTGTGGTGACTAACGGTGGTAACACAGTCAACAATGCTAAAAGGGGTATTACGGCCTAATACTGAGCCTATTCACTGGAGGGAGCTAGGGGGAGACAAGAGTGTGAGCACGGGGTTCCCATGGCAACACTGTTTTGCTGTATTGTAAAAAGAGATCCTGAAAAGATTGAGATCAATTATCAGTTAATTGTAATTAAATTACACCCTTTAGCTGTAGCATTTACTGGTCTGGTGTAGTGCAGTGCATTCTGGTAGTTGTAGGTTTTCTACCTCTTGAACAAAAGAGAGTGCAGCACCTTTTCCTCAGGTTTCTCCGGTCATTTAGCACCAATTTCAAAAGCATTTGCATCTTTTTACTGTATAGACAGCCCAGTTTTATGAAAAGACCATCTCTCCAGCAGTGAAAGACTTCTTGAACAAGTATTGTGTGAGTATCAAAGCCTGAGCTACAGTATCTCCTTCCTCTGTGCCATAGAGCTCCAGAAACAATTAAAAACACATTAGTGAGCCATGCTGTGTCACTGGGTAACATGTTCCTTCATTACCATGAACATTTACACTGTAGTTTATTTTCACTTAATCCAACACACAAAGTTCTGCTGCCACAAATACTAGGACACCAATGTGGATTAATCCGCTGCTGAAAATAGTCCCCAACAAACTTACTATTTGCTCCTGTTTAAATAGCATTTGCTGGGATTGCTGAGCCTTTTTTTATTATATTAAAGGTAAAAGATTAACATAATTTTTGTACTTATATATTATATCTACAAGATAATGAAAATGTACAGTACAGTATCTCGATATATCCATATAACCACAAAATGTAGGTTGACATGTAGTAAAAAATTACATCCTGAAAAGGAGTATTTGAATGTTTTAGGAGGAAGATTTTAAACTTAGATATAAATATATTGCAGAACTTCTGTTGATTGACGACATGGTGTTATGAAACCCCATTGACAAGAACTTAATGGTTACTGCACTGAAGACCAGATTCAGGTTCAGAAATTAGAACATTTTTTGCTCCCGGTAGTGAAACAGACACCAGAGTAGAAAGGTTAAATGTAAAAGATACTGCCTCTGTGGTAACAGGGTGCTGAGCTGTGACTTGTCTAGCACTTTGTTTTCATCTTTAAGGCAGAGGAAGTTACTACAGCGCAAAGCAGTATGGCATCAAACTCATTCACTCTGTCTGTGTAAGCCATGAAGAAAACGTGTGGATGCTGGGTAATAAAACATGCATCTGCTAGTGGAAAGGCATAATGGCTTAATTTGTGGACGGCAGTATAGTTCAAAGTAAGCTCTGTGTTTTTCTTCTGCTGTTGGAAGCTGTTACAGAAAGGGCGGAGCACGGAGAATGACATGAGCCAGAGTCAAATCCGTGACACGTGCCATAGCCCAGTTTGACTTCAGGTCGGCCCGTTCATTGGAGTGAAACTATGAAGATGAAACGCAGAGAGTTGGAGCGGGACACAGAGGCCTCCTTGGCCTATTTATAGACTGACTGGTTGAGTTGGCAGAACGCACTTCATCAGCAAAACTGCCTTCCTCCGAATGGAAGAAGTGAGCAGTTATTTTCAGCGTTTTGGGGCTGAGCCATATTATTACAAAGCTCTTGTTCTCAGTGAGGTGAATGGAAATTAACACTCTTCAAGGTGTATCTGAGGCTTTTAACCACATCCTGCAGTCATGTACTGACGACGCTGAGATACTTCTCAGTGTGTGTTCGCTCTCTGCCAGGGGAGTTCAGCAGGGTGTTGCACCTTCTTCACATCTGCACATTTGCAGGAAGATGCAGCACCCACCACAAGCTGAAATTCACAGTTGGTACAGCTTTTGTTGTTTGTTGCTTTGACCTTTTGTTAGGTTTTGTGTCATAGCGGTATCTCCCTCTGGCGTTTGGCCCCTTTAGCATTATAATTGTAAACATGTGGCCTGTCACCAGTAAGACGCAAACGTCTACACATAATCCTCGCAGGATCAGTGAAAGCATGAGCCTGAACACACTCGCGATTGTCTGCACAGCCTTTTCTGATATGTCATTTGAATACAGTGTGTGACCCCGACACCACTGTCCTTTCTCTCGCTGACCTGAATACAGAGGAAGTGGAGAAATTGTTCAGCAACACGTTCTTACAATGCTCCTCAGAGTAGCATTTGTCTTTCTCTTGCTCATTGCATACAACACTAATTTCGTCATTCACATGGGAATCAATTGTTCCTGACGAAGAGTGAATTTTGGTTTAAACTTTGTACTCTTCTTATTTTAATGTGAGCAGGTGACAGAGTGAAAATGTTGATGTTCTTTGTGTGTCATTGACCTGCAGTTCCACCTGTGGTCTCGCCTGAAAAAACTGCCATAGCATGTCATCAAACATTGCTTGCAAATTGAGTTTTTATAATGATACACTAGGCTTTGGTGGTATCTTTTTTCATGTCTTTATACCTTTTCTGACAATTCACGGAGGTATACAGTATGTGCTGGTATTTGTGATCAACAAGTTTGCTCCATACCATAAGCTATTTTAGCTTTTTTAGTTTAATAAACTAAAAAACACAGGCACACCCAAGTTTATCTCTCTCTCCGCAACCTAAGACTAGCTTAATTATCTTGTTAGTCATTGTAAAACAGACTTCATTCAACCTAGACCTAAACAAAACTCACCAAATTGTCTCGGTTTGTCTTTCAATTGTTCCAACAATCAAGTCTAAGTCTGGCTAGTAGTCCCTCTCTGCTGTTGCTAGCCAGCTGTCTACAGTCCTGTGACGTTATCCCCACCGCTCGCAGTCACCATCGTTCTCAGCTCAGCTGCCTGTTCCACCAGTACACACTGACCTCTGGTGGCGCGTGCTGGTTTCTTCATCAGCTCAGCCTCTCCATGTCAGTTTTCTGACATTCTTAATTTCCTACTGTAATACCTTGATGCCACCCGAGCTTACAAAATGTTGATTTAAAAATGATTTTATTGATTTAAAAATGATTTACCTGCATCCGCCAGAGTCTATGCAGAGTCTATGCAGAGTCTCTTTATAGCAGTAGTCTGCTATTCAGAAATAACAAACCGTAGAATGATCACGTAATAATAAAGCTGGAAAATGGGTTAAGTCACTGTTGTGTCATGTCATTGAGAAAGAGAGAATACTTATACAATTTGACCTCAATAGTCTACCTTTATTGGTCATCATATTCATTACAGAACATTATTTCCTTCATTGTATTAACTTAGACATCATCATCATCATCATCATCATCAGTCTGACTTTGTTAACTTGCTTAGATGATGACATGATCTGAACTGAAAAGACACTTTAGCATTTTTGTACTATGAAAGCTTTGACTCATCACAGTGTGGACTTGAGTTTAAAAAAGTCTCTTACCATTATCAGCAAATCTAAAGGACACGCTGTTCTCCCAGTGTGTCTTGTGAAGACAAATAAGCACCTGAAAATGTCAAGCTGTCCCTCTAAGGGTGCTTATAAAGTGACTGTGAAGGTGTCTCCTCTATTCTGTGCTCATGTGCTACTTTGTTCCCGAGCCAAAGCCCAGTGGTGCTGCCGGCCTGCTGTACACAGACTGATCACCGCCTGACAGCGTACAGCAGCTCAGCAGGTCAAGTAAATGACGTGTGCACACAGTGAAGACGCATATATATAATATACTTGAGTACCAAATGTTATTATCCAGCTGTCGGAGAATTCTTGTCATTTGCGTAGTCAGAGCGTTTACTGTAAAGGATTAAATCACATGAGTGATGAATGTGAAACTGCAGATGAAACTGAATTTAAAGTGTGATGTTTCCTGCCTTGTACGGTGGAAGAAAAGCACTTGAATGAAATCAAAAGATAATTGATGGTTTCCTCCGAGCAGCAGATGAATATTTCAATGAGGCGAGCGGAGGCAGCATCTTGTGTTGGTGTTGATTCATCCAGAGCCCAGGGGAAGGAACAAGCGTGGGGGCTGCCAGGTCAAGTCCTGGACACAGCTGCATTATTAACAGAAGGTCAGCTGTCAGCACACGTCTGCAGGGCCCACATCAAGCAGCACACTCAATTTTGCGCCTGTGGCTGACATGTTTGTAACCTTGTAGGCCATTTAATGAAGGTTCGTGAGCCCTCTCTTCTAGCTTCCATGTTTTTTTACTTGTTCCAATAAAACAGAGCCAGACCACAAGGAGCACATAACACACAGAGCATCTGGAGCAACTTTAATTACCTTGCCATAAAATCATATATACTGGGTGAAAGTCTGGACACATCGACTTACAAAAATCTATAAAGCCGGGACAGAAATAATTTATACTAAATCTACACATTTAAATAAAATGTGAAAAATACAAACACAACTTGCTGTTTATTGACTTTTCTGACTGTCTGAACATATGATAATTCAGTTATCAAAATTGTCATCAATTTATTTTTCTGTGGCTCATAATAAAAAAGAAGTGCTGAATCTTGGGAGCTGCTCTCATCCTGGTGAACAGTCAGCTCACTATCTTCCCACTTCCCTAACACCAGGTCCCCAGGCAGTGCGCCGGGCTTTGAAGACAATTTTCATAGAAGCCAAACGGTGGAATTACATTTGTCACATGATGCCATTGACTTTTTCCACTGACTCACGTGGCGAAACAGACGTCTGTAAATCAGTGGGTACATCTCTCTGAGCATCGCAGCTCCCGCGAAATGACTCATTTCACTATCATGATTTGATCTATTTGGTCCAATACCATTTCAAAACTCTAGAAGAGCCACATAATTAATTATTTATCACTGTTAAAGATAGCGAAGAGCTAAACCGAAAGTAGTGCAGATCATCCTGGACATGTTTTACCTGGCAGTTGAACTTTTTTGGCTTCATGCCCCACTGAGCAGCTTTCATAGGAATGAACAGGAGCCCCGCCCCTAATGCTGTTTCCATGTTTCCAGTTCTCTTCATACATTCATGATTACCACAGTTGCAGTAATCTGACACCAAGCCATTAAACGGTCCTAATAAACTCACGTGGACAACAAAACGGTTAACTCTGTTGTTAAACCGGTTAATAACAATTCTAACATTAGCTATGTGATGCTAACAGTTAGCCCTGTCACTGTGTGTGTGCGAAAAGACTCGCACCAGCTGTCCCTGGTGTGGGGCACTCTCATGATTAACAGAAAGAGAACAGAAAGAGAACAGAAATAGAACGTAACATAAAAAGTATGTTTCTTTAGTGCATAATCACCTGAAAATAAGAATGGTTATGTTTTCGTTAACTTAAATTGAGCCGCTTATATCTATATAGGGAGCAGGTCCTGATCCACAGATTCCACCATGTTGCACCACCATGTTTCCATCATGTTTCCCAGAACGGACAAACCGCTGGCTCTGGACAGGGCCAATCACATTATCATGTTAGGCAGTGTAGTTAGCAGCTCTTAAAATCAGCTTTAAATCACCGGGTCTGTTTGTTTTGGAGAGGAGGACACTTCTGTGGATAATTCTGCTTCCAGTAAAACCTCCTGAACAGTGAAAATGGAAGGAATCCTAACTAGAAGTTCACGCTTGAAACATGGGAGAAGTTTCAGCTAGTTGCAATCTGCAGTCCTCACTGCTAGATGCTGCTAAATCCTGCACACTGCTCCTTTAAATAGTAAAAGAAAAAAAAAAGAAAATCGATACGTGGTCAGTGCTGATATTTAGCAGGCTACCAGAAATAAATTACTAAATTTATCATTTTTATATTGTCATTAAAAATATCCAAACCCCCAAATTGAAAACTGGATGCCTACCAAATGAACGACTATCCAAAAAGTCGAATATTTGGCTCCAGTCCCCACTGAGAGCAGACCAGGTAAGGACTCACTCAGCAGTTGCAGTGCTGCGTCACTGTCTGCCTTTTCTATCTCCACCTAGGAGGATCATTAGGTGTCCACCGCCATCCTCCTTCACCAGTTCTGCGGCTGTTGTTGTTGCTGCTGCTGACACTGAGCTGCCCTGACACAATGGTGTCACCGCTGGTCCCGCCCAGCTTGAATGTGACTGACAGGAGCAGGGAGAACAGAGGCTAGTTCTCTTCCACACAGTATGGAGAGAGGTGAGCGAGAGGGAATAGAGGATCATGGGAGCAGAAATGTTTGAGGCCTGTGTTGTTGTGATCCACGCTCAGCCAGCAGGAAGAGATGTAGACAAGCATGTGGCCTCTCTGCTTCCCCCAGCGGAACCACAGACGAGCCGGGCAGCTCACGGGAGGAAGGGTTGTTCCAGTTTTGACAGCTCGCAGCTCACAATCCCGACCGGAGAGGAACCATAAAAAAAAAAAACTGGATATACATTAATGCTCAAACTTGACCGCTTCCCATCTTGTTTGTGCTTTATGTCTGTTTACTGGCTGAGGTAGCGCGCACAGGCCTTTATCGTCCCCACACTGGGAGGCGACCTGTACACTCTGAGGAGCTCACACTGAGAGGGATAAAAGCGGGACAGAGTGTGTGATTTTTAATGAAGGGGGTTGGAGCATCCTCAGGCAAGGCCTCCTGTGGGGACACGTGCTGTAAAAAAAAAAAAAAAAAAACGAGCTGTGAAAACAAGATAATCTAGCCCAGCTCCTTGGCTTTATAGACTCTACTCCACCCAGCCCCTTTGAAATAAACTGAGACCTGGCAGTGCTGGAGCTAGCCTTTGAATTGCAGGAATGCTTACTTAAGGCCAAAACTTAACTCTTTCATGTTGACCTAGGAAGGCCACTAGCAGCTACTCATGTCTGGTGAAGTCCACCTTTTTGAAGACTTGCAGTGTTTTTGCACGGCATTTAAAAATGATCTTCCTTTTTTTTTTTTTAATTTTATTTCCATTTATTTTAACACTCCCTCCTTTACTGACATTGTCTGTCATCGTAAATCATTTCCTACTGTTGTAACGGAGCTGTTGTCACTTTTTAGGCCAACTATAAATAGCCACGTCCATGTTTTCCTTTTCATTCCCAGCCGGCTGCTTCTTAGTAAGTGTCTCTGGTCAGCTGTGTGGACTTTCCTTTGGCTCACCGCAGCAAAGCGTAGTCCCTGGAAAAGGGAGGCTGCTTTGTCTCATTGTGGTGATGCTGGCCTGATGGAGGCAGCGGGAGTGTTTTGAGGAGGCAGGGATCACAGCTGAGGCAGCAGCAGTGTTGTGTCGGCAGCGTTTCCTCTGTGATGTGCCAGGTGACCTCAGTGATCCCGCGGCACAGAGCCAGGCCTGACTGAACGAGGGCCGCCCTCAGAAGGTCTGCACTAGCATATCGGTCTAAAAGGATGGGCCTTTTATTTGATGCCCCCCAAAAACTGAATTATACGTGTCGTAAAATGCACAATGAGTTTAATTTCTTAATTTGTCAACCCACACAAGGCAGTTGGCAGTCGAAAAGGGACTTCCACATATCCCTCTCATTACACACAACACACACATGCAGTCACGGTAGAGGGGCTATTGCAGGGTCAGCCATATTATGGCACCCTTGGAGCAGTTTGGGGGTTTGGTGCCTCGCTCAAGGGCTCCTCAGCGCTGCCCAGGGGTGAACTGGCACCTCTCCAGCCATCAGTCCACACAATAATTGGTCTTGAACCACCGACCCTCAGGTTCCGAAGACAAGTCCCCACAGACAGAGCTACTGCTCCCCCATGTGTTGCATTAACATGTTTAGTCATACACTATTGGGTGCTGAGGATGTGTTTGCCTCACAAGTGCAAAATAGAGGAAGCTGTATATGACAGGAAATGGGTGAACGATTGGTGGATTTTGGTGCAGCAACAGTTCAGGAAACAAAATTTGAACACACAAAACATTACACAACAATATCAAATTTTAGGATTGTGTTCTAGCGTGTGCCCATTCTGGGTAACACACTATTTTACTCCTTTTTTCAAAACTATGTAATTCTGTACTAATTGTAGAAAATTATGAGGAAAATATGGTTCAGTGTTCAGGGCTGGTTATCGGTAGTTGATACCTTTTAAGGTACACTATCAACCAAAGTAACTTCTCCAGTCAAACGATACCGGCATTCCATCCTTTTTTTACCCAGATCTAAAAAAAAAAAGATTATTTGTATGGTTTTGCCTGCATCCAATCACTCCAAACATTCTTCACGTTTTTTTAGGGCATTTTTTGCCTTTATTGACAGGACAGCGGTAGATAGACGGGAAGGGTGGGAAAGGAGAAGGGGATGACAAGCAGCAAATGGCCGCCGGTTGGGATTGAACCGGGGCTGCAGCAGAGGACTCAGCCTCATGTTCCTCAGTTTAATGCTATGTGTGATTGGCCCATTGCTGCAGCAGCTATAACCCATTCAGTCCGTGGTGATGGAGCTTGATGGAGTTGGCAGTTCAATGTGCTAAGATGCCACCAAAATGTTTGAAAGTATTGCTATACCACACACCTGTGGCCTCTGGTGGTGTTTTACACAACCGAATGCTTTCATTAACATGATGGGTGTCAAATGAAGCAGTGAGTTTAAAAGATCCCCAGCCCTACCAGTGCACAGTTAAAATGAATTAATTCCACTTGTTTAAGCCACCAGGACGCCCTTCTTAATAACTTTTTTTAACCCTGTCAGGCTTTCTAATTGTGCGTCTTTTTGGAGCAAGGAGTTCTTGATATTAGGCAAAAGCAGGTTTCTTATCTTTAAATGGTGACCATTGATTTTGCCAGCTGAATACACATACAGTATGTTGCTGGTAGATCTTATCAGCTATAGCTAGCTAGTTTATTAATGTCAGCTCTATGAGTTTGTTGAAAACTCAGACAGAGCTGCTAGCTTTAGCATTCCCCTAAACGGCCTTCCCTGGAAATGAAACACAGTGACTGTCGAAGGTAACCAGTTAACCTAGCGTGATATCCATAGATTCTGATTTATCTTTTCCTTCATTCTGCCCCCTCTCTCGCTCCTCATCTGTCTCCCACACACTGTGTCGTTATCAGTGAACAATGATTAATGATGTACCTTCGCAGCCAGCTCGAGATGTGATGAGAGGTGAGGCAGCAGAGGATACAGTTCACCTCAGTGATTGGACACTCGGGCTGCATAAATGTTACGGTTGAACTGACGGGTCGACTGTAGTGACCCAGCTTTCTGTGAGGGTGCTGCTGCCATGTTTATGCCTGATCTGATGCACACAGTGACTTGCAGTTGTGGTGACAGTGGAGCAGGTTGCTGGCTGCATGCGCTCATGCTTATAGCTTGACTGCATATGAATCAATAAAAAAAGGAAGCAATCGAGAGAGGATGTGTTTGTGTGGGGCATGTGATGCTTGTGTGGATACACCCCTCCATCTGTCTGTGTGTTGGTGTGTATGTGTGAATGGTAACCTTGCTTGGCACGGGCCTCCTCCCTCGGCGGGATGCTGCATGACACAGGCAGGACGGCATGCTGGGAGAGTGCAGAGACGAGGCTTTCCCCTGGCAGAGAAGATGTGACACCCGGAGCCCATCATTAGCCTGCTCCCTTTGTCAGGTGTCTGGGCGCTCACTCCTCCCCTCACTATCTTCCTGTCTATCCACTCCATCACCCGCCCCCTGTTGACTCTCTCCTTCACTTCAGTTCCGACTTGCTCTCCCCCCTCCTCTTCCTCCTCTTTATCAGCCACTGTTCTTTTTCCTCTGCTCTGTGCCCTCCGTTTTTGCCCCTGTAATCTTTTTCTACCTCATTATTACTCCATGCAGACCTCCCTCCCTCTCTGTCTGTCTATTTTGGTCTTCCTCCTGATGAAGGGCACAGCAGGAGGACAGAGTCAAGTGAATAATTCTTTCACGGTGTGTTGTCTGTAGTACAACAGGGTGAGAAACAGCAGGTTTGGCTGCAAACATAGGAGTCGTAGAAATAGGTGGTGTCGGAAGCTTTGTGTTGTGACATTCTGATTAGTTGTGGGTGGTGCCACACAGTCGTCACAGTAGCCTCCTCCATTTCGGTCTCTAGTTCTCTCTGCTTCCTTAAAGGTCAGCAACGTCAAGTGACAGTCTACAATTTGTCAACGGTATGAACTAAAACTGATATTTATGAACCGTTTTAGACGAATGAATATTAGGGTTCATGGAAAAAGGCTCTAACGCTAACTAACTATTACATTGCATCATACTAAGTTAGATTCCAGGTGTCAGGTATGAAAAATGTCCGGCATTTGTTTCGAGTTTTCAAAGAAACACGAGACAACTAAGCAGATCATCAGTGCTGCAAAATTGAATTTGTCAAGAGCAATACTGTTGAAAACTATATACTGTAAGATAAACAGCATTGACAGAGATACAGCTGGCAACATTTTAAAGCTGCACTAAATAATATTTTTATTTGAGCGGGGGGTCATGTGACTGTGTGAGAGATATTGCTCATAGTGATGAACTGTCAGAAAACTATCACTCAAATCACCACTGTGGTTATTCCCTACCAGATGTTGGTAGAGACCAAAACAGAGTTAAAACACAGTGAATATTGGTAATAATTTGCCACATATGTACTGTATGTGATGTTCAACTTTATATGAATTTTTATATGGATTTTTCTCCCCAAGTAGACTGAAAACATATTAATTGTGCTTTAAATTAGATGTACGAGTCCCATATATGCTGTAGATAACTCACAAACACTGCAAACTGATATTCAGCCTTATACGACCCCTCATAGTAGTCGCTTCGATGGTGCTTTATTTGCTTTAAAGTACGTACTTGATCTCCCTCTTACTGTATCCTGTGTATGTTATTGATAATGTGTGTTTCTGTTGTCAGTATATACATAGTAGAGACTGTGGCCATCCCTTTATTTGCTGCTAGATTTTACTGTCAACGTAGACCCCCAGATTTGCTGACCTTAGTGACATGTGTCCAATGGCAGGTATTGACAAGAGTCAGGTGGATATAAAACAGGAACAATTTGGCCTCTTTTGCCAGATTTAAAAGTGATGCTTGGCATATTATTTTACACAGCCAGGCCACCTTCCCCCCTGCCTCCAGTCTTTATGCTAAGCTAGGCTAATTGCCCTCTGGGTCAGGCTCTCTACTTGAAAGAGCAGTTTGTAAGATTTAGTGGCATCTAGTGGTAAGGTTGCAGAATGCAAACAACTGAATAGCCTTCCGTTCACCCCTCCCTTTCTAAGTGTTTAGATGCCTTCAGGTAATGAAAAAAGGGGAAAGGCCCCATCTAGAGACAGTGTTTGGTTTGTCCCTTCTGGGCTACTGTAGAAACACCATGATGGACTCCACGGAAGAGGACCAGCTTGTTATGTAAACGGTCTAGTCCCAAAATCTTTCACATTGGACCTTTAACACATCAGCATGTATGGTATGAAACTTTTCATCTCACTCTTAGAAAGAAAGCAAATAAGTGCACATCCCGAAATTTTTAAGTTTTCCTTTAACAGAGTGGAAGTAAATATTTGAATTTCCTGCATTAAATAAAAACAACTACCTGATCTTACTGGGACTTTAGTAAGAAATTGCAAGTTATGTAAATAGGGATACCAGGTTAGAAAAATCTACACATTTTAGTTCACTGCTCTGTAAGATCGGTGATGCTCCAGGTACTGCTTCTTCAACAGCTACAGCTACTCTTAGATTGCTGATATCTTCCTACATCTTTCTCAGCATTCAAGACATTTATATTGTGCATTTATTGCACTTGACAGGTATAAAGGGGGTCTGCTTCCAGTAGGGTTGGGCGATACGTTAACATTTTCCAACTGGGCACCATCAGCTCAACAAATAAACCCTTAATTCACAGAGTTAAATGTGAAACTGTGCTGTCTCTACACTCCGGTTTTCTACACTGTCTGCCGTTGCTGGCCTCTCTTTGCTACTGGGTTAGCTTGCTTACCCTTTGGAACTCCCTCCCCAAACACATGCCCGGACCTCAACAACTTCAAATCCGCCCTCAAAACCCACCTTTTCACACTTGCTTTCATTAACTGACCCCCCCCAAACCCACCTCCATGCCATCCCTCTCACCTGGACTTGTTTTCTTTTATTTGCTTTTATTTTCCATTTTTATCTTTTAACCTGCCTCATTATATCATGTTTTTAACATGTTGTAAAGTGTCTTTGTGCTCTCGAAAAAGCGCTATAGAAATAAAATGTATTATTATTATTATTATTATTAATTTGCGTCCTCGGCGGAGTTTCACTGGGGGGTGAACTGGGCACCGGTTAGATGGAGGGACGTTCATTTATACACACCACCCACATTGTTTTGATACAAAGCTGGTTGAAAATCAGCAAAGTATCCCTTGAAGGTACTGATGTCAGTATCAGCAGAGAAAAAATGTTTTTATCTGATATGCTTACATGATTCACACCTGAAATATCAAGACTAAATAATGCATATGACAAATTGCAAGACTTCAGAGCATAACATTAATATGGTGAGAAAAATAATAAAAACAATGGAAAGAGAAAAAGAAAAAAAGGGGGAGACGTAACAGTGAAAGCGGGGGTATACAGTCTGTAAAATAAGAGGAGGGAACAAGACAGAACAACACTCGAATGAACATTAGTTGGTGCATGTGCACTTTATTTTGTCTAGTCAAATGAGTGTGATTCTTTCTGCAGAGTCTATATTAAGTCCAGAGGTTTGATGAGATTAAATTTCATCTTTGTTTGAGAGCCGTCCACAGCATGTTGAGAGAAACTCATAAGTCTTGGACTATTCATCTAAGTGAGTGCAATTGAACTGCTTAGGCACTACAATCTACTGCTAGCAGCATCAAACCCCCTCCCCCAAACACACACACACACACACACACACAAACACACACACACTGACAAAGTGGACTTTGAAAAATAAAAGTGCCTAAATTTGAGTCATACATCCAGTCTTGCAAGCTAACCCCTGTCACATATCTCTCCCAGATCAGGCTGAGGGAGGAAGAAGAGGTATAGGTAATACCCACAAGGTCCCCATCTGGATGTAAATATGCCTTTTCTTTTAAATCAA
>JAPZEB010000010.1:3121886-3134481 GCA_029783705.1 Chaetodon striatus
TCCCTGGGGGGTTTATATGTGATACTAAGACAGCATGCCCTCCATCTCCTTCACCAACCACCCAGAGCCCCCTCCCTCCGCTTCTGCGTCTAATGACCCCGCCCCATCGCCTCCCCATCAAATATAAATGCAGCGTCTTCTCCCTCCGAACGCCATGACATACCTTCAGCTCTGCACACCCGCCACATTAATTATTCACCCAGAGCGGCACGTGTACGTGGGCGTAGCTCTGGACAGCCCCCCTCCCAACACTTCTCTTTATCCCTGTCTTTTCTTAGACATGGAGCACAGGTGGATGCCACCTTAATTCATATTAAGTTAATTGATTTTCATCCCATTTATTCCCATAAATCACACTGTGTATATGTTCAGATGCTTTAGGTCTTTGGCTGCAATTAAAGAACCTAATGAGTTTTGTCCATCCAGTGTTATATGAATAGCCTGTTGTGTTAACTAATTATAGATCTGACTCCACTACTGGTCATGTCCTGGTCTGTAATTGGATTTTCCCCGAGGGTTCATTGATTTCATGTTGAAAGAGGCTGAAACATGGGAGGAGGTGCATTCTGACAGGATACTGTAAGCTGTATGTAAGCCAACAAAAGGAGAATAATGCATGCTTTCTTTATATAAATGTGTATGCATTCCAGAAACACTTTGCAACGGTTCATTTTAGTGAAACGCTGTGACGAACACCTCAGTTCTGGTCGTCGCTTCAGTTGCCTCTGGAGCTGTTTCCCGAGGAGTGAGAGACTGGGGGAGTAAACAGCAAAACAGCCCCTACGGCAAGCAGGTGGCGGCTTTTTCTGCGAAGGAGGAATAATTAATCAGCAGAGAGGGCTGTGTGAAAAGGAGGGAAGGAAGAGGGAAATAAAAGGGATGAAAGAGCCTTCAGTTCAAAGGGAGCAATCAGCGATGAGCTCGGCCCTCACTGGGCCTGCAGAGGGCTGTGGAGGAAGGAGTCGGACAAACAGGGCTCAGAACTGTCACGGCTGTCTTTGGACTGCAGCAGATTGCATCTAACATGAATCCACTAATCTGATTGCTCAAACGATTGTTCTGATTGATTAGAGCTGGTAAGGAAAACACAGTAATTGAATAACAGAATGTGGTGTTTGTTGGATTATTGTCCGGGAAGAAGAAGGGATTTTCGTGAGGGTATTTCAAACATAAACATGGATTTAATGCTTGTCAGATGATTTGGGGAGATTTGGGGAAGTTAGACAGTGCTCTCCATCACCATCATCAGTCTTATTGCTGTTTCAAATGTCCTTGTTATTTTTATTATATTTACTCAACCTCATCCTGTTTTTCATCCTGTTTTTTCAAGTCAAGTTTTAGTTGACTTGAGTCAATCTTAATCTTTTTTAGTCAATGAAAGCTGTTGACATTTTAGTCAGTTTTGGTCATCAGATTATATTGAACATTTCAGTCAATCCAGTCGAGTCAAAAATAATAAGTTTGTCATTTTAGTCAAACTTATTTCACATAAAGTTTTATCTTATTATCTGATAAAAACCATACCAAATGTGCCTCTTCAGGTCTGTGGTACTCAAACCTCTTTTTTTTCTCCCAAGCCATATTGTTGTCCTGGTTAAAGCTCGGCATCATTTGGCAAATATCCCATAATAATCTGACTATATTGTAATTCAAGCTGAGAGAACACTAAATTTCTGCACCTCTGGGTAGGACTGTTTTCAGGCTTTAGAAAATCTAGCCTCACGTCAATCACTGCTCGTGAACTGCAGTCAAACTAGGCAGCGCTGCTAAAATATTCATCAAGATGCTGTTCCTGCATTGCCAATTTTCTCCCTTAAAGTATTTTCAGAAACATATTTTAGTACATTGTTTAGCTGTAGAATGAGAACATTTGTGACCCAGCTGCCATGTTGAAAACAGCTGAGCCAAGACAAAGCGCCGCCCACTGGCCGGAGCAAACCTCCTCATTTTACAGCTAAACAGTACACTAAAATATGTTACTTGAAAGATTTGAGGTGAGAAATAGGCAATGCAGTAGTAGAATTTTGATTCATATTTAATCAGTGCTGCCTAGTTTGACAGTTTGACTGCAGTTCACGAGCCTTGACTGACATGATTGACAGCTTAGAGACTCCTCCACTCTGATTGGTTATTTCTTGATTCTTGCAATGCCATTGGGAGCACTACGGGCAGAGGAGCATGATTTGTTTCTCACATTATTTGCCTCATGTATTATGTCAGGATACAATGACAGTTAAAAAAAAAAAGGTTTTGTCATATATATTTTTTTTAAAGTTACCTACTGTAGCTTTAACTGTAATTTACTTAAGTTGGTCTGGATCTCCTCACTGTGTTTATTGCATGCTGCCAGTGCACTGATTTGGTGCTCGCAGCTCAGGAAACAGGACTTCATTGGAGAAAGCAAAATAGCCTATAATATTTCATCTCCTCTTTTTTGTTAATAAAGAGATTTTGAAAAAGTTTTTTTTTTTTAAACTCCATTTTAGTCTCAACTGTCGTCAACAGTATTGCATGTTGGTATTTTCACAGTTAGTGTTGAATCTAATTTAAATTTGTTTTTACTCATCCCTTGTTTAGCCAGGAAGGTCCCATTAAGAAACAAGATCTCCTCTTCCAGGAAGTCCTGGTCCAGATGATGGCATAATCAACATAATCAGTTTCATTTAAAAAATAAACTATGTTACACAGTAAAACACATACAATACATAAAAGCAACACAAGGGAAAGTATTAAAAGGAAAGGGATATACAAGCCATACCAGTGACATCTATTTAATGACATCTGTGCCACCTCATCATCATCTTGTCTTAGTCATGGAAAAAATAGCAGTTGACGAACATATTTAGTCATAGTTTTCATTAACTAATTTTAAACTAACCATGATCAGAACACCTACTGAGAGAATAACAACTCTGTTCATCCCTCCAGTAGAGTTGTGTCCCACCTACAAGGCTGACTGGCCACCATCAATGAGCACAGCACGAGATCTTCTGAATCTTGAGATGTGGGCGATGTTCAGAGGTCTAGAATAAGAATCTGTGAATTTTAACTAAATTATTTTAGAAGTAAAGTTATTACAAGTCAGTATTATAGTATAAAGTGTCATTCCCTGAATTAGGCCGGAAATGTTATCTGAGGTAATATCTAAGTTTTGAAAGTAACCTCCCTGTTTACTTGTTTATGGCTCTTGGGGCTGCGTATGTCTATGTCAGCGGAGAATACTAGAATAGCAGAGTAGAATAATAATACTCCAACTGGGCCTCTGGTAGCAGCAGATCCAGTCATTACTGACTGCTTGATGTGTAATGTCACTCTGGGTGACAGCAGTGCCTCCACACTGCTTTACATATTGCAGTGGTGAGAGATATTCTCTGTGTGTTGCTGTATTGTTTTTGCCGCTGTCATCATGATCTGCCCCTAATCAGAATCAAACATCCATCAAAACCACCTACATCCAGCTCCATATGACCAGCTGTGATGCTAAGCCATATCTCTCCCTAAAACACACCCCTCCTCCGCCAAAGATTATCATTTAACAACTGCACAGGAACAGCTGTCCATCCGGCTCAGAGGGATCAATACATTTGTTTCCCTTCCAAAAGCCGATTCAGTCTGCCTCTGCCAGTCACGGGTTATGTAAAGAGTCAGAATGCAGAGCAGTTTGTGGTCTCAGTCGGTGCTGGCGTCTGCTGTGAGCATATACGATTAGAGATGCTCTGCAGTCTTGCACTGAGCGTAGCATTGCTTGCTGTTGTTGCCTGGCCCCCTGCCTGCCCCGCGTCCTGTCACACAGGATTACAGCACCCACTGACAGAGCCATGGTGGCGTGTGCTGCAGCAACGCTGCTTCATGTGTGAGCCGCCCACTCCGCGCTGCCCGCGGCTTTGATGCCAGGTTGTTGACATGGGTCAAACCAAGTCAATTGCAAGGGGCACTAAGGTGATATTGCCCTCATTCTGATCCTCTTTGCTAATGCAGCTGTCAGCACAGAGGTTGTGTCCAAATCCAAAAGGCGCCTTATGTGTGATGTGTGTTAATGTTTAACTGTGCAAACTGCTGAAGTACAAGTACTGACAATGATTTGCAAACCAAACTGAAAATGCTTTTATAATTTAAAACCAAACACATTTAGTCACCCCTGTCGGTTTAAAGGAATACTTCACCCACAAAATGATCATTTGTGTGTCAATTACTCACCCTGTGTCATGTCGAATTTTAAGAAAAATTTTGTTTTTGTCTTACGCCTCCACAGTAAACAAAGAATCTAAAAACAGAGAAAATTCTTGATGAATTGAAGTCATAGGGGTCCACATTTAACAACAGTAAAACTATATCAAAACATCTGTCTACAAGCTGTCACACAACTCATGCAGTATAATTCAAGTCTCATTTATGTAGTTGTATGCTCAGTTCTTCCCAAACACATGGATCTGTTGCAGCACACCTGTTTGCCAAGGTGTGCTTCTCATCCATGTGTGAAACTGTTTATGAGCAAGTGTTTTAAATAGTAAGGTTTTAGTGAAAATATGTGCTTAGGAAGTACTGAGCATATGACTGGATACATGAAACTTGGATTAAACTACATGAGTTGTGGGAGAGTTTGTAAATGGATATTTTGATAGAGTTTTGCTGTTGTTAAATGTCGACCTTCTTTTATTCCAAGTCATTAAGAATTTCCTTCATTTTTGGATTCTTCGTTCACCATGGAGGCATGCAAGAAAGACAAAGGTTTCTTCACAAAACGTAACAGATGATCATTATGTTGCCTCAATTTCCTTTAATTTAGGCAAACTTTTGAAAGATGCCAACATTCAAAACAAGACACAGAATGAACATAAGATTTCACAAAGAGTTAGGACAAGGCATTCAGTTTGAATGGCTCGTCCTCGGCATAGACTTGTTTTTTTGTTTGGTTTAAAAAAAACACAAATAATACGGTGAGATTTCTCTCCTTCCAACACCCCCACTTCCTGTGACAACCTCTGATTGTGCTGACGGGCATTTCGGCCTCTGTGCACGCCAGCGTGCCATCTGAGGGATCAGTCTGTAATTATGTTGAAAGAGAGTGGTCACAGTGTGTCAGCTAGTGTGAGGCTGCTCTCCTAATTGGTAGAGAAGAGACGGTTTCTATCAGTGGCTGCACTGGCATCAACAAAGACCAAAGCCTCAACAAGGATAGCCCTCGTTAATTTTGTAAATGTTGTAATCTTGACGCTAAAAGCTGCACTGAACGTCAACAAGACTACAAGGTTACAGTTGGTTGGCTGTAGAAGTTGTGTTAGATGGAAAGAGCAACTGTTCTCAGTATTGATGGCACAAGTACAATTATAAGCCCATTTTACCCTAAGATCACACTACAGAGCCACTATAAAGTCCCTTCTTCTAGCCCCCTTTGCATTTTTATACAACCATTATCACAACCATTATTACTGTTGAGTGCACAAGTCATGTTTTATAAGCTTATATTGTTTCATATGAAAAATCTCAAATTGTAAAGTCACAAGTAGGCTAACTATAGCCATCAAGTCAATGGTGGAGAGTAAAAAGCACCATATTTGCCTCCAAAATTGAGTGCAGTAAAAGTAAAAAATGGCTGTAATTGAAGTACTCAAGTAAAGTAAAAGTACCTCCAGTTTGTGCTTGACAAAATGGGCCTAGTTATTTTCCACCACTGTATGTTGCACATGTAGGCATCATATCCTGGTTACTGCGGCTTGTCAACATCTCATACAGCTTTCTGATTACCTGTACATAGGTGCGGCCTGAACTCGAATTGATGTATACAGCAAGATGAATAACGGAGTTCTACCACCTTTAATGTAAACGTCATGTCCCTAGTAGGATCTTTACTTAACGTAAAGCTTGTTCCAAGGGAGGCACTACAGCAAAAGTCACAGTGTCTAAAACAGAAAGGGTTCATCCTCTGAGTAGCATGATTGTGCTCAGTGCAGTTCATTTCAGTCCGGCCAGTGGATGATGTTAGATTAGAGTATGTCATTTCTTGAATGCCATATGAAATTTGGCTCCATGGTGGCATTAGACAAAGGCCATGGTGGTAATGGAAACCATTATGATCCATCCTCTGGGGAACATGAATATCCACAGCAATGTTAATTCACAATGATATTATCAGTAGATGGATATTGTGCAATTGTGTTTCTGTTTGGTTACTTACTGTCTTAAATCTTTTCAGCCTCTTGTCTCCGGCAGCTTGTCAGTAGATCGGTGTGTGATTATCTCAATTCAGAGCGCTTATTGTTTGTCAGTGACACTGTCAATTGGTAGAAGAGTGAGGTTCCTTTCTTTGATCCTCCACTTGTTTATTACTGCTGCTAAGAAGGGGAAGCCCACACTCCTCCTTCATTATTCTTCTCTCTGTCCTCACAGTGTGTCACCAGTGAATAAATTTCCTGCCTTTCGCTGCAGTCAGATGAGGCGACTGAGCCATAAGACAGAGGGAAAGCAGGGGAGAGACAGAGCGAGGGGGGAGGTGAAATATATTCTCAAGTGACACATTTGAGGACAGACTGGAGCTGAAGGCCAGACCGGCACTTTGTCTTCCAAGGAGAGCCTGGATTTATTGCCTGTTGTGTCTCTGCTGATATACATTGTCGACATTGTTATTTCCATCCTTGTTTTGCAGAGAAACAATTAGGTTGCATTAATTCCTCTGGGAGTACATAAAATTGTCCAAGGGTAATCTTGTGCTCCACTGTGGTGTGGCTCATGTCATTTTTCAAATCTTAGCATCTAATTTTGCTGAGGAAGAAAGACCGTCCTGGCTTAGTCATAAATAAACTGTTGAGAAAGTATTTCAAGATGTTTCAAGAGTCTATGGAGCTGTATCTACATAACGCCCTGCATGCACATGTGTACAATAGAAACATTCTTTTGTCTCAGTGACACAAAGCTGTCTACAGTGGATAGATTCCTGGTTCACTGCAACCTAGTTGTTTCAGCTTATTACAGAAGCGAAGTCAGAACAGGCTTATAAGTAGATCTGCACTTCGATAAAGTAGGGGAGTTTGGAAAAGACCAATTTTTAAAAAATTGTCAAAATCAAATCAACAAAGGCTGAGATATCCAGACTTTTAGTCAAGCTCTACAAACATTGGATCCTTTAATTCTCATAATGCAACTGCATCTCCAAACCAAGCTGACACGACTTGACGAAGCTCCCACTGGGCCACATAACACTTTATACACAGGCTGAGTCATCCTCTTTATGACAACTGAATTGACTTTGACATGTCACATTGTTGGAGTGCCTCAAGATGCAGTACCACTGATTGCCACTGGGGTGTGGCTCCAGAAAAAAATCACTGATTGTTTGGATCTCAACAGATGATTTCATTCATTCATTCTTTTAACATATGTCTTAAGCTGGGCATACACTGTACTATTTAAGTCCATTTCAATGTGTACAGGGGGGGGGGGACAACCAATCATGGCCCAGTCAACTGCTCCCGACTGGCCGTTGTCAGACTCTCACACTGTTGAAGCAGAGCCATGAGTTGATTTCCCAATGTCAGAGTCTTTTTTTTTTTTTTTTTTTTTTAAGAAAGTAGCAAACAGAGCATTGGAAAATGCCATGGCGACACAACGTGTCATGTGGACAGAAAATATGGAGGCCAGCTGGGTTAAGCTTTGGCAACAGCATATGTGCCTTTTTCCTCCTTCTTCTATCAAGACCAATATGAATAAAGTATTATTGTGAACCGTAGTGGTGAAACATTACAGACCTCTGTCAACAAGCACGCTTTTACCTGCCTTGGAGCTGTTAAACAAATCTTTACTGACAATTGTCAAGAGCCAGAACAGTCCGCAGGGGCTGACAGGCTATTTATTTATCTTATACATGTACAGTGTGGGCATTCAGATTGCAGCTTAGAGATCGGACTTAAAGGTGTGAGCACATGAATTGTGAGCTTTGGCTTTATGTCGCGGACGATTTAAGAGCACAGTAGGAGTTTGAATTTACCAGCACTTCTAAAATTGTACAGCATATACCCAGCTTTAGTGGCAACATGGATTTGTGTGAGAATCGTTGTTTTACAAGAGAGATTTTAAGGATAAGAGAAATATGTTTGCCTGTTTGACAGGTGTCTCAGCAGCAGTACTTCTAGCTTACTAATGCAGTTGCAGGTCCACCCAGGCTGGCTCACTCCTCTTTGACTAAATTAGGATTCTTGTGATTCTGCCCCCAAATCCAAGCCTTCAATCTTAAAAAAAACTTTCCTTTTAAGGGAAACTCGACTGATTTTATGCATAAAGATCAGTTTACTAGTCATGGGGAGTAGTACTCAAATATAAAGCTCCCTGAGATTTATTAAATACTCATCTCAGTTCAAACATGAATGGTAAATGAAAAACAGAGGTGTGATGAATGATAATGAGGTTTATTCAAGAATGAACTTTCAGGTTCATCTGGAGGTGTCGAGGTTGAAAGATGTGGGCATATACCAGGCAGAAGGTGACAAATAAAAAGATGCTGTTGCATCATGGGAAATGCAGGAACCAGCATTTTTGGAGTTTGACTCACAGTAGGGACTTTTCAGGTAGTCTGACTCCCCTGATGTCAACTGTGGCTATTAGCCTGCTACTGGGCCTCTGATTTCAGCCAGCATTCTATCTTCCATCCGCTGTTTGCGTGTACAGTTTCTAGTTTCTAAATTCGCTTTGCTATGGGAAAAGACAGCACCAACCTCTGAGCAAAAAACTTACAACCTGAAAACTGAACATTTTAGGTTTTGCACTAAGGCATGGCTGCTTAATTTTTTTGGTGAATTGTTGTAAAAATCCACAGTGGATAAAACAACTTGTGAACGCTCCTCAGAAAAGCCCAGACTCTGTCTCACAGGACTCTGTTCCCAAAGTTGATCCGTTTTCTGACACGGCCAGTCGGAGTTGATTTGTCACATCTTTTCCCACTAATGCATCTCACTAATGCATCGATCCGTTCCACTTCACACGAGCTTCTGTGATATCGTCATAATAATGTTCTGCTAGAGTGACATACAGCCTGCAAATCTTCTGGAGTTTAAACGGGTCAGGTGATGTCCTCCAGAGCTTAAGTGTAGGAAGGCTTCACCCCTAGGACACTGATTATCAAGTTAAATTTACCCTTTTTATTGATAAAAGTTGAATCACAAAGAGATATACGACTGTTTTTCGGTGACATTTTTTTTTTTTTGCGGGGCCATTTTGATGACAGTGCTCGTCTCCCCCCTTGCAGATTTCCCATTAAACAAGTTCCCCTCTAACACTATTTTGCAAGAGCACCGTCACTGCATCCTGTGCCTGGTGCCACCCAGGACAACTGCGATTGGTTCAAAGGAACAAAAACAAGCCCATGTATTTTTTTTTTCTCCTTAGCAGAAAGATAATCTGTAATTGAAGACCCTTCTCTACCTTTCTTACACACAGAGCTGTGGAGATAGGTCTGGCTACACAAGACTCCCTTTCAAAGTCACCTGGTGATATCAACAATTTTTGTGCCCATGCTTTTATAGAGTCTATGGAGAGTCAAAGTCATGATGTCACAGATGTGACGTCTAGTGTTTCCCTGTCCTTTTCTTTCCATATTATCGGACAAATCAGTTGCACTCCAGCCTTTGTGATTTTAACAAAATTTGGATTCATTTATGAGCACAAAAATAACTACAGCTCCCATTAATTTTTTTGTTATTAGTGTAGTTAAATATGTTTTTATTACTTCTGGAACACCGCCTGGAATTTACGGTTTTACTTTTGCTCTCTATGTCCCGCTCAGTGTGTGTTGCTGTGACTGTATTATCAGTTAGAATTCCTGCTTTTAAAGAAGAAAGTCAGAACTTGCAGCATACCGTGCAACGCAGTAGACCTTTTTTATAAAGAGGCTTATGAGGGATGATTTATAGGTAGACTGCACAGTAAAGAGTAAGGTTGAATGCTTTGATGGCGTCCAACATGTGGAAGCGAGGCAAAGATTCTCACTTCAGTCTGCTCAGGCTGACTGATTCTTCGCCGCCAACACTCTGTCCTCCCACCACTCTCCATTAAGATCAACAGGGTGATGTTGACAGCGCAGCGCCGTGCCTCCACGTCTCCCCTTCTCTCCGGCCGGCCTCCCTGACATCAGTGTTATAGGAGCCGTTATTCCTCCTGACCAAGAAAGAGACACACTGTTTGTGTGAGTCATCCAGAGACCAAGCTGTGTGTCAGGCTATAAACAAAAGGTCGCTGCCTCCCAGACCAGAGTGCTAATCAGTGGAAGGATGTCATCTGTAGAGAAAGCAGTGTGAGGGGGGAACCTTGAACAGAGTGATGAATATAGTTCATTTTGGTGTGCTGTGCGGCCGAGCACAGCCAGACAGCATGTTTCACCTCATCGATCCACCAGTCCAGCTTATAAGATGAATTCACTGCCTGCATTAAGGCTCTTTTAGCCTGTTTGGGTTTTTATTCCTCCTGCCCATTATCACATGTAATCTTCCACTGTCACAATCAATTAAGAGTTAAGTTAAGTTATGATCCAAATAGATCTATTCACATCCTTAAATCAATTGAGGTTTATCTTAGCTGTACAGTCATTCTGTTTTTATGTAGCGTGTTTAGATTTTCTAACCATTTCTATGATCATTCACTCAAGTTAACCATTTTTATCTAAACTAACCCGATGTCCTTTGTCTCTCTTGTCGTCCACAGACTATAGATAATGGGCTGTGTGCAATGCAAGGATAAGGAAGCAACCAAACTCACAGACGACAGAGACACCAGCATCTCCCAGGGAGCGGGCTACCGCTATGGGGCCGACCCCACGCCGCAGCACTACCCCAGCTTCGGGGTCACCGCCATCCCCAACTACAATAACTTCCACGCCCCCGTCGGACAGGGAATGACTGTCTTCGGGGGGGTCAGCACTTCCTCTCACACTGGAACCCTGAGGACTCGTGGTGGGACAGGTGAGGGATGTTCAAAATTGGTCAGAAAACAACTGTTATTAAGATTTAATCCTCTCATCTAAAATCACATTAGTCTTTTGGCAGTAAAAATGTTGTGATGTTAATGTGTTTAAATGTATTGTTATTAGTTTTTTATTATTAAAAAGAAGAAAATAGGTCTTTGAGGAAATAAACTTGTGCTGTAGCTGCATGTTGAGGACTGACAGTCTGTTGTTAGCAGTGATCTTAAAGAGTCAGCACCATCTCAGGCATCTTACCAGACCTAAGGGACATTTGTAGATACATTTACATGACTACTTTGTAAAGGCTGGCGACCTTCCTCATCATCGTTGCAACAGTTACGGCTAGTTTAGGGTTCGGGAATGATTGACTGTTGGTGTGAAACAGGAAACTAGCAATTGCCAATATATTCGTGTAGGTGTGTGTGTGTGGTGCATCACCACCCAAAAAATCACCCTGGAAAACCAACCCCCAATGTATTCTGAAAATTACCAATAATTGATATATTCGTCCAGTCACCCAACTCAAGTCTTCATGATAAGGTCCAACATTTGGTAGACCCTTTGGGTGTCCTTTGCGATTTGTGCCTTTTCTGTATCATCTAATGGTGTAAATGTCTTCCGGTTTTAGTCGAGATAATAGTGTACGCACATGCTGCACATGTTCTAAATATGAAGGGGGATGTGTCCCCTGCGTCCTCCCCGGAGTCTACACCTATGTTCAGGAAGGATATAATGGGTGTTTTTGTAGAGTTCTGGGAACTCAGAAACAAAGAGAATAAGCTTTTCATCTATCACAGGTTGTTCTCGGGTTTTGTCTTGGACAGCTGTGATCTCATTAGTTGCACAATGAAAGGTCAACACCAAATAAAGTTTACACTAATTGAACTTTGAGCGCTGTAGTGAGGCATAAAGCTCAAGCAGAGTGTAACACCCAAAGTAATGTTACCTCAAGATTTGGGATCTTCACTCTTTTAATAGAAAAATAAAGATCCATTCTTGCACTGATCACGTGTAGACGTCTTAACACAGTGGCTACACAGGCTGCTTAGAGATAGCAGCACACTTACTACAGCAGCTTCAGTCCTCTGTCTGTGTCTACACAGGATGTTCTTTTAGGTGTAGTGTTGAGTGTAGGTCACCCACATTACAACACACAGTCACTGTAGTTACATGTATAAAAACAGAAGAAAATATACTTCAACAGGAATATGATTCAGGTTGCAGTTAGGTGCCTATAACACGACTGAAAGAGAATTCTGTCTTGTGCCCGTCTTTGTACTGTCAATACAGCGCACACTTTCAGACTGGTGTTGATTTTCATAGTGAAGTTATTGTGTGAGGACTTAAAAAAGAGAGTTTGAGGGAGAAGTTGAAACTGTTTTAGAAATTTACACAATGGTTGGATGTTAGTTGCTGGTCCAATCCATGTACTTGAGAATTCCCCCCATCACTAACCTTTGATCCTTTGTGAAATTACCCAATGAAATAAAGGTAAAACTAATTACCACAGAAGTAAAGTAGAACATTGATCAGGTTGTTTACATGATTGTTTACATGATTAACAGGCCTATGTATGGTGGTGCTGGATTGGTCGAACACATGACCCAATCCAGCACCACCATACATACGCCTTATACACTTACGTCTCTC
>JAPZEB010000010.1:3136048-3146776 GCA_029783705.1 Chaetodon striatus
TGTGCTGGGAGAGTACCTACTCTTAAACAGGAGCTAAAAAGTCCCTCAAACTGGCGTTCTAAGAGCTATGATCGTTCCTAGTTCTTGCAGTGCAGACACAATAAAAAGGAGGGTTCTTCAAACTATGTTCTCAAAACTATGAACAAGTTCACCCGGTCTGAAAACACTCAATCAAAGCTTGGAAAGACAAATGGTATTTTTCAAAGAACACCAAAGGAGGAAATAATTCATTTGAAGGGTTCCTCTTTGAACGGTGTCTTTATTGTTATTTCAGAACAGGGAAAGTGTCGGAACAACTAACGTGAGGAGTGTGAAGGTCATTTGTTTTTACTTAATTCCCACACAATTACATTTTATGCACCCAGTGGTAGACTTGCTCGCAGCCGCCCACACACATACACCTCCGTGAGCAAAAGCACAAACTCTCAGAGATTCTTTGCACAGTTAAAGACTTCCTAAAATCCTGACAATCCTCACCTCACAGCCCCTTCCACAGCTCCACTGCCGACCCCAACCCAGCCCTGTCGGGAACGTCCGGCTGGCATTAGCGCAGGGCTTTGTGTGCGGGGATCATTGTTTATGTAGGGAATATTCCTACTCAGGATATCCTTTATGTTTGACTGAGCCCAGGCTGCTCTGCAGAGGAACTCAGCATTTCCACTCAACTTAGCAGGACTCCTCTCCCTCAAAGTGTGGATTATTTTCTGCGCTGTATAATCCAAATCCACTCAGTGGCAGAGGAGCAGAGAGGGGTTTAGCTTTTTAATTTTCTCCTGGTGGGGAAATTTGGACATAAGCCGCCCTGCCCTCTCAACCTCTGTTATAACACAGCTGCCTAGCTTGTTTGCCACAATCACCCCCCTCAGTCGCACTGCAGAGGAACCCAAATTGCATTTGGCATCCGGACCATTATTGATTATCAGTTGATCTTTTGCTGATGTCATGTCCCCAAATGGAAATTCACAGCTAGTTCTATAACCTTACATAACTAATTGAGTAGGATCCCAGCAGACAACTCTGAGATGAATCAATAAACCAGTTTATACCTAACGCCCACCTCTGCTGACCTAATGGAACATTCGAGCAGCGCACACCGCAGCTGTGATGCATTTAGGATCTTGTTATGTTGCGACAGTTAGAAAGTGTTTCAATCAGACAGTCTTTTGAACAGTCTGCTCTCCCCTCTCTCTGTTTGTTATCACATGAATAGCAGCAGGTCCTCTCTATCTGCAGTCCTATCAGCAACAGCCTCACATGCTCTCTTAATATCAACACTGTTTCCCAGAAAGCCTCAGTCGGGTGAGAGCGTCTGAAGTGAAATGACTTGGAAAAAAAAGCGATCAAGAGAGTTTAAGTGGACTTTGAAGAAGTGCCCACTCAACTTCCATTTGTCAAACACTCAGAGGCATAAAACAGCTTAACAGCTGCAGTCACCTCAGACCTCAGCAAAACACTTTGAGTGTCTTATCTCCGCGCTCATGTGTTCTGTGATGAGACAAGACAAATCAAACTTAGCGAGTCAGATAGAAATCCAAACCTCTTCAAGGATAATTCCAGTTCATTCCATTTCTCATAGTTGTAGCCATCTTTCCTGTTGATAATAATAACATCAAGCTCACTAATTCAATTGTTAAGATCTGGAATTGCAGCGACATCGCAAAAATGAAGTGTAATGGAGCGAGAAAGATGAGTCAGACGATTAGACAGGTTGGAAACAAACAGATAAGTCAAACTTCATGTGAAAACATAGTGAATAATAAAAGTTTACAGAAATATCTGCGCACACACATTTCTCTGGGGCAGTGAGGGTTTATTTGCACTTGGCACGCACTCACTTTCAATTTTCCAAAATTCAAATTAAGTGATTTTGGATATCTATAAAATATTTGCTTGAATATAGTAATTTGACAAAATATTGACTTACTCAAGGTCTACTAACTTGCTTTTTCCAGAGCTTTAAGGACATATAATGGGCTTTGTGTGGTCCTCATCTATTGATGAGGTAAACTGACACTATTCTTTAGTATCCCCACACCTCCATGCTGTAGTTTCTTTTAACCAGTGTTTACACATTTGTTATACAAGGCAAATGACCCAATATCTTGACAATCTTTGAAGAACATTATATAATCCACAATGAGACCATCAGGAAAAAACTCAGTGTACTCCTGAACTATAACCTGCTACCTTATTTGCAATGTTATTATCAGATTTGCAGCTTGGTGTCAATGTATATCTTTGTTTTCACTTTGTAGACCTTTTATAAAAGCTAGCATGTGTCACACATGGCAAATTTGGTTAATACTTGGTTACTTAGACCCTGTTTACACTTGTTTTTAAAGAGCATTTTGATGGTCCAAACACAAGTGGACAATTGAGACACAATGCTGTTCACATCCGTGTCTATCATGTGTCTGCAGCTCACCACTGACCGCTTCGCCAGAGGGACAAAGGGCTCCGCGCACAGTTATTACATCCACACTCTAGGTAGTTGCTCGCCAGTCATGGTAGCGGTTGTGTCAGTACAGCCTGAGATGTCGCTCTCAGCAGAATCCAACATGTCTCCTTCCATAGGTCAAAACCATGGACAGTCACACGACCTTTTATCCAACTCATTGCACGCTGTCACCAAAACAATCACCCCATCCTGCACTGATAATGTAGTCCTAGTCTTAGATGCATCAGGACAGACACATATGCATTTACACTACAAAAAGTATGTGGTCAAATGTGTCCTAGACCACCTCAGCAAATGGTTCAAGTGATCGAATCACTGTGGGTCTGGGTGGTTGTTTACACTGTTTCTTCTCTCCACTTGTGATCAGATCACCCATGACACGTTTTAAAACTAAGTGTAAACAGGATCTTTGTTACTTAGTTTTGGAGGTTTCTGACTGATTGGACCCTTTTTCCCAAATGGAGATTTTCTGAATTCAGTAAATGACAAGATGGCAATCAACAGTAATCCCAAAACCAGGCTTCAAAAAGTATCTTTTAAAAGAAACCTAGTGTGGGCACTACTACAGCTGAGGCACAAACCGTGAACCACAATGCCCATGGGTCAGGTTAGGCCAGTGATCTTTGTAAAATCTCTCTCTTAATTTCCAGTCATCTCTCACTGTCTGTAATAAAGGCACAAAAATGCCCAAAAATATACTGACGAACTGAAAAACCCAGCACTGTAGACGCATCATAAACATTACCTTCATATCTGTCAACAGGGCTGTTAGGTGATGATCAATATTGGTTAGGGTCAGTTGACTTCAGCTGGATGCTAGCAAGCATAGGCCAAACTGTCTCCTTACGAGACACTGGAATCCTAATCAGTGTACAGATGAAAAAAACACAGGCTGTTGAAACGTAGTTTAAGGGGATATTCTCCATAATCTGCCATCAGGAAGGGAGTTTTGTGAAGTTGTGTTTGTCCTAAATGACATCACTAATTTAGTCTAAAGAAAATGGAACCAGCATACGGGATGGACATCACTGCTTTTTACTGAAGCCTCAGTCAGCAGAACTGTATTTAGTACATTCAGTTGAATTACATAACCTCAGTGCTGTAGTTTCACACTTTGCTAGTTTGCTCTGGCAGATTACAACTTTCCACAACTCTCTTGCTATAGTGTGAAAATCATTTTCTCTTATCGCCAGGGAGGCCAACAGTGTGAGGGAAGTTGTGGATGTCAGCTTTATGGAAATTGTGCAAAAACCTGAAGTTACACTGAGGATTTTGGATGTGAAAAGTATATAAAAACACTTTTTGGTACATTTCTGCAAACAGATTCTGCTCTGTTTCAGCCACTGGGATGCTCCCAGTCTTGTAGGTCAGTAGGGTTGGTTGTTGGTGAGATAATGCTGGAATGACTGAAAAGGATTTTCAGGTCACTGGTCTTTATCTAGAGTGGTTTTTAGCCTGCCTGACAGGAGTCAATCCCAGTTTCTGTCACTGGACCATTCAAAGTCTGAAGCAGTTTGATTTAGTTTGGCCTTTATTTCTTAACTAAATGTTTTTGTTCTTCTTTGTGTGTGTGTGTTGTACCCAGCACACCTAAAAGGGTAGCTGAACAGTTTGAGTTTTTCTTCACCTCACAATTTCACTTGTATTGTTAACCTCCTGCTGCGATCTTTTAACACGTCCTATAATGAGCCTAAACTCCTTCATCACGTTTGCCCCACGCAAGCAAAAAGGCAGGAGTGTAAGGCTGAGAAAATACTCCTGCTAGAGAAGTGCTACTGGGAGATATTTAAATGAGAGCTGCTATTCTTTTATACTTGTGTGATGAGGGCAAAATTAGCAGGATTAGTGGAGGGAGATGTGGGAGAGGAGATAAGACTCAGCGGAGAGAAGGTTACTTAAGGTACTCTGAGAGGAGTTTTGATTCTGAGATTTTTCTGTCATTATGTTGCCAGTTCTACCACAGGAAAGCAGAAGTGGCAAATAATTTACAGACAGCAAAGGTTACAATATTACAGGACAAAGGAGTTTAATACGCATGAAACTAATGTGTTCATAACATATGTTTTCTGACAATGAGTGTGTTTTCATGCACCTATTTTCCACCTGGCGTACAGTCTTGATGTACCATAATTGCATAGGCAACTGCAAGCTCACTCCCTCTTTTCTGGATGCTGTTCTTCGAACTATTCCAAGAGCACAGAGCTGTAATCTTAGTTGCTCTATTTCCATTGTCAGGTGTGCTCTCCGCTAATAAACATCCATTGTTTTCCTTTGTTTGAGCAGCTCTATTATATGAAGGCTGGGACACACTATTTGATCCCATGGGAGCTATGGGGTATGACAAGGGTTGTACCCGACTCAGAATTATGTCAGTCTAATTTGATTTGACTGCTCACATAAATATCAGAATATTCATTCCTCATTTTCCATATATAGTTTGAGAGTTTAAACAGAGTTCAGCTGGAGTTTCAGGGGGACAGCAACGTTCTCGTGATAATAGTAAACAAGCCAACTTAGCTGCCCAAGCTTATCCGTGCTAACTGCACCAACGATGGATTGGAAATGTGCAGCAACATTTTTTGCCGACACTAAATATCAAACAAAAGCCAGAGACTGCATCATATTAAGTTGCCGTGAGCTGTCCATTCACCACATGTAAGCAGAAAGCTAAAGATAAGCCTTGCTTCCTTCAGGCAGCTGCCTCTGACCCAGTCAGACTCACCCTAGGTCTGTGTCTGCAGCTGCCTGCGTCGAATAAAGCGAGGACGCTCACCCTGAAGCTAAATCTGGGGACCAAAACATCCCCAGGAGTAGATTGACTGGCAGAAAATGACTGCGCGACTTGACAAAATCTCAGTCAACTGAGGGGTGTGCAGCTGATTTCAGTGGGCAGCTCTCTGTATGACATATGCACAGCCTCCTTGGGTGCATTCAGCGTGACAGAAGTTTTTGAGTACACTTGAATGGATGATTGCCAGTATATGATAGGGCAATAGACAATAGAAAGCAATTGTTTATAGTCTTTTACTAAGGACCTACCTTTAAATAATGTCAGAATGGCAGACACCGACTGCCAGTGCCTCAGTTAAACGAATCAATCATCCTCGTGTCTGTGATAGTGCACTAGCTATTGAGCCATTTGGCAAATGCAGACAAGATTTACTGCACATGTTGAAGCCCAATGATATGAGGTGATATGATGCCATTACTTCTCCGCTTATTAACCTCCTTGTTGGTGCTCTTTTTATTACATCATCTCCTTGCATGCTCATCTTCTGCAAAGGTATAATGACTGCGGAATTAGCGCCACCGACTGCTTAACTTAATGAACCAATGTCCAATATTTGCATAACATTAGTGAATGAAAAGGCATTTTCTTTGCCAATTTTCTTAAAATTCAGTTAAAATTTGCGCTACATTTGGGTGGAAACCCAACCAATAACTGAAGTGTTCATAGATGTTCTTAACAACCACAGTAAAAGTGGCCTACTACTAGCCTCCCCCTGGCTGCATCACACTGATCTCCTGATCTCTCTCCAGGAATTCTCTTCCTTTCGCATGTCTTTGAGGCTTAATGTAGTGTATTGGGTGTCAGTCCATCACGTAGATATTAAGATGGATGATTGAAAAGTTTACATACTGGGGGCACCAGAAAAAAAAAGTCAGGTGATCACCAAATTAGGATTTATCCTGTCAGAACCATGGAAAAAAATCTTAATGTCATTATAATTCATCCAATATTGGTTGAGATATTTCAGTGTGGATAAAATTAGTAGAGTGGCCAACATTGTGATCCCAAGAGCCTTTCGCTAATGTGGCTAAAATTAATGTCGGAGTGTCTAATGCAGAAACACGACCTGTGGAAATTTACTGTACTAAAATTTCATTATTGGGAAACTGTCCTGGGTGACCTGTTTCCAGTCAATTTAATCATCAATCATCACCTGTAAAATTTGATGACTTCCCATTACAGTCAACATGACTGACGTACATGCAAACCTGAGATTGATCCTTATTTACCCAGTGTGCTGCAGCTGCCTGTGGGTCGTCAGTTAAACGTGATTCAGTGCCTCATTTTCTCCTGCTAATGTGCCGAGCGCTGACACTGTGTTTCTATCCCTCCTGCAGGAGTCACCCTCTTTGTGGCACTTTATGACTACGAGGCGCGGACAGAAGACGACCTCAGCTTCAGGAAAGGAGAAAGGTTCCAGATTATCAACAGCACGTAAGTCGCCACAGCTGCTTATCAGACTGCCTGCACTCGGGAGGAATGCAAGTTTCCCATTTTATCACTGTCTTTAAAAAAGGGGGTGGTGCTGCTGAGCGGGGAGCAGACAGGACAGGGCGTCGCATTTCAGCTGAGGTAGAAGTGGCAGCCTGTACGTGGGAAAATAAGTGTTTTGCTTTCATAATCTGGAGCAAGATATAGCCCAAAATTAATCAGCTTTTCTTCTGTTTGTTGAAGTACATATTAAAAAAAATCATGTTAAGTTGTTACAACCAACCTGGGAGCCCCAACGCTGACACCGAATTAATTTACACATGGAAAAAAAAGGCTTAAATCCATTAAAAATTGTTAAGAAAAACAGAACTGGCAGCAACTTTATATTGGTTACATTATTAAAGGGTGCAAAGCATTTTAAATGAGGTCAAAGTGGTGGCATAAACATGCAGTAAGACAATCTGCAGTAAACACAGTTTATTTAAGGTTTACACAGGGTGGAGCAGGAGCTCCAACCACTGTGGCACTGTGAGTGTGGTGTTCCTCGAAGACTTCACTCTGAGCTTGGACAGGAAGTGCCCTGTTACACCCACAGTTATGTTGGCTAATCTTTCTTCCAGTCAGCAGAAGTGTAGTATGTGTGTGTGTATGTGTGGATGGGAGGAGAGGCATGATCATCTGACAGCTCCTTAACCATCCTGGCCTCAGCTTACAGATGGTTTTTCTTTCTGTCTACGTGAGGCTGTGTCTCAGCCTGCTGGAGTGACCCTCAGTCAGCTGCCTGTCTGTTTTGTTTGGGTTTCTGCAGTGCTGCAGTGACATTTGAGGAGGCAGGGACACTGCTGGGTCTCTGCTCTGACCCTGTTCTCCTTTAGATTTGGTGGTAATTAGGCTGCTCAGTGCATGTACAGTGCGGTACTGCAGAGGGATGGCAGGTTTACTGTGACTCAATTGGTTTTTAGTTGAGCTCGTAACCTGTATGTAGTAGGGATGGGAATCACGGGAGGCCTTACAATACAATATTATCCCTACAGTTGAGTCACAATATAATATTATTGCGTTTTTAAATGTTTTTTGCTATGCTATGAGTATTGCGATTGGCGACACGGTGGAGCAGTGGTTAGCATTGTCGCCTCACAGCAAGAGGGTTCCTGGTTCGTACCCAAAGTGGGGGGCTCCAACCCAGGGTGGGGGAGCCCTTCTGTGCGGAGTTTGCATGCTCCCCGTGTCACATGGGTTTTCTCCGGCTTCCTCCCACAGTCCAAAGACATGCAGGTTGATTGGTGACTCTAAATTGTCCGTAGGTGTGAATGTGAGTGTGAATAGTTGCCTGTCTCTATGTGACAGCCCTGTGATAGTCTGGTGACCTGTCCAGGGAAATACCAACTTGAAGTTATCGACTTGTAGCCTGTAATGGCTTGCGGCATTAGCTCACACTCACTGGGGCGGGCCAGGGGGTTTCTATGTCCCCACGATGACGCCGTCCCACCGCTGTGGGTCAGGACAATGTATCAGCAGTAAGCCCAGGAGTCAGCACAACCAAAAACACACTAGAGACCCATAACTGCAGGCTACTTTGTAGGTCCTGTACCCCGGTCGGTAGCTGACAGAATTTAGAGTCATGAGGGAGGGTTTTAGAAATCGAGAAAGCAGTTACTTGAAGGCAAAATTAGTAAATGTCCGCAAGTGTAGAATGAGTCATCGACTGTTTTCATCACTTAAAACACCATGAAGAACACCCACAATTCAGATGCTGGCGTAAAGGAGACAATCAGTGCAGGACATATGTGACGAATGTATTTTGATGTCATGGTATCTTGAGACCTTACTTTCAGAAACTAAATCGTCTCATGAGACACTGTGTCATTTGTTATTTTGAGTCTACTGTCAGTACTGATGGACATTTAGGTCTAATTATTGTAAATGTAGATCATGAGTCAATGCAGCCTTTGTAGACTTGGAAAAATATACACAAGTCCCCAGTGTTACATCTTACAGCAAACGTAGGATTTAACAAAACAGACTACAATGTCATCCGGGCCCAGATGACATTTTCATGGTTTAACTTTAGTCACTCATTTCCTCCCACATTCAGAAATTAAATTGGGATTGGAGAAAAAAAAAAAAAAAAAAAAACAGAGAGTGAATGTTTTTAACCCGGAGAAACAGGGCTGAACAACAAGTACAAGTCCTTCAAAACAAAAAGCTCAAAACACAAAGCAATTGAATTGAAGAAAAAGAATAAGCTGATTTGTCTCAAGATTATGAGTGACTTGGGAGATTTGTATCAGTCAGGATTGTCATGCTCCAAACAGCTGACCTTAATACCCGAATCACTGAAGAGGGCAGGGCTACGAGTGATGATGCCCCCGAGTTTCTACATTTTTTTGGCATCTGGCCCACATGATCCAGATTAATTCACAAGGAGAACAGCAGTGAAATACACCAGTAGCTGCTAGACATGTCGCCAACACTGCACATAACCAAGCGTACGAGTCACGTCAAGACAGCCAAGAAGCACTTTAAATTGTGACTGTCATCGCTAAACGCAGCTCAAAGGAAACTGTGAGAGATTGTTGTCATGGGGCTTACTCCTGCTGTCAGTGAGTCGTTCTTAAAAACCTGTTCTTTTACATCATTCATGGCATGAATGTTTGCACGCAGACACTGGTTTTATCCATCCATGGCTCTGAGGAGTAATCAGTGAGGTCATTTTTTTTCCATTCGGTGCTGTAAGTCGTGGTTAATATTTTTTTCTGTTGATCACAGGTTGCAGTCTCTTTTTGCTCTACTCAGCCACAATGCAATCACTGACACGCTGACCACCAAGTCTGACTTGTTCTTTAAAAATCAACCGGTAATAGAGGCTGGAACGTGAGTTTCCATATTTAAAAGATACCCTGTGTAGTTTTCCCTGCTGTTTCTAATCAAAATGCATTGTGTGTATTCAGTGCTTTATAAAGTTGCAACAGTTAGTTGAAATAATTTTGAGACGTCACATAAGGTTTAAGGGAAACTATCTGTCACATATTTTTGGTTTGTTTGTTTACAGTTTATAGTCAGTACGATTGCCTGTTTAATTGAGAAAATAACGAGCAGAATAGTTGATAATAAAAACTGAGAACTTGATTGCAGCCATAGTTAATTTCTTCCGTCATAACTTGATTTTTCTATATTTTGAAACCTGCATTGTTCCAAACTAGTGGGTCGTGGTCCAAATGTGGGTCACGGGTCCAATCTGAATGGACCACAAGTGACTCTAAATGTGTCAAGTTTGTAAAAAACACACTTTATTTTTAAGCGCTGTGAATTTCTGGCAGAGAGCTTTTAACTTGAAGTGCTGTTTCCTGCTGTAGAGAGAGTGACAAACAGACAGCTACTTAACAGAGGGAGCAAATTAGCTCAACAACATGACCAAATGCAAGAATGACGCTGAATGTATTAAACTATGTGGAGCTTGAACTAATGACTACGGAGAAGTCTGGACGTGTGGCTGCACCAGGTGGGAAGCAGTGGTTTACATCCATGTTCGCTAGCTGGCATTCTTCTTCTCCTCTGTCTTTCCTGACAGGGTCACAGTGATTCATTCTAAGGACACTTGGCTTGGAAACCGGAGGGTCGCCGATTCAAGTGTGGACTGGAAGCTGGAGATGTGCCAGTTCACCTCCTGGGCACTGCAGAGGTGCCCTTGAGCAAGGCACTGAAGCCCCAAGACACTGCACTATAGGGGTGTGCCATATCATCTCGTTCACAATAATACCGGTATAATTTTTAATATGACATGAAAAAAATTCATAGTGATACTCACGATATTTCAATTTGTTGACATATTGATGTCATGCTGTTGCCCACGGCAACAACAAGCATGGCTGAAAGCTAAATTATTAGACTTACTAGTGGTTCCAAAAAGAGGAGCAGCTTCAGTAGTGTGGAATAAACTGTGGCGTCCTGAATGTTTCATGAACAGCCCTGGACTTCTCAGACTCTTTTAGTGACTTACCGCTCAGAGGGAACTCATTCAGCGGCTCCTCTGGCAGCAGCACAGCGT
>JAPZEB010000010.1:3165700-3196984 GCA_029783705.1 Chaetodon striatus
CAATTATAACAATGAGGGTAGGCTAAAAAACAGACAAACCTCTGTGTATAACAGCATCACAAAATGCAGCCTCCAAAATGATAATGAAGTTGAATTAACATGTCCCTGAAACAGTTTTAACACAAACTTAACATTAGAACCTTCATGAAGGATTTATTGTAGGACTTACACTAGGTCTTACACTGTGTTTGTTTTAGCTTGGTGTACCTAATAAACTGGCAACTGAGTGTATATGTCACTGCTAATTGTCCCTGACTATAAAAATGAGCAAGTAAGAAAGAGAGTATTTTGTAGCTACATCTCTCAGCCCAGAATAATTATGTGCTCTATCTGAGTTAAAGTTCTAACTGCAAATAGCAGCTGAGAGATGGAGAGGTATAAAGAGTCAGCTCTCCAGTTGATTTGATGATCAGCAGGGATCATAGAGACCACATTATACTGATTACTACTGGATCCCCTGACCTGGACGCAGCCTGATTTTCATGTTTACGCTGCTCTTTGTTGTTCTAGTTCTTGTGTTGCTTTGGGACTTTCCCCTCTGCTGCAGAATGCTCTGCTAATTCTCTGTGCATCTCTGTCTCTGCTCTTATTTGTGCCTTGCTGTGCGGCGCGTGCAGACCGAGCCGCCGGGCTCTGCTGTCGCCTGGTGGTTCCCTGCCACAAAGGGATGCCACGCCTCGCCGACCTGTCTGTTAAAACCAAAGACGTGTGGGAGATTCCGCGGGAGTCGCTGCAGCTCATCAAGCGTCTTGGGAATGGGCAATTTGGGGAGGTCTGGATGGGTACGGATCCAGCCGCCTCCGGAAGAAGAGGCCGCATGGAAGGGGCCACACTGAGCCAGCAGAGACACCAGACCGACTCCAAAACACAAGCAAATAATCTGGCCTGGGAAGGGAGGGGATCAAATGAGAAAATGGGGCAGGAAATTTTGATAATTCTCAGTTTGGGGCTTTTGCCAGGGAAATGCTTCTGGTTTGTGACCCCTCCCGACCAAAATCATCTGGAAAAACATCCAGAGTGTCAGGAGACTCTGCTCTCACAGTCTGAGGATGGCTCCCTTCCATGTCCCTCACTGCATGTTCCTCTCCCCTGTAGTTAACCCTGTGTGCCTTGCCTTCCCTCCCCATGTAGAGAGTGCGGATGGTTTGTGCTTTAATTTAACGGGCGTGTGTGTGAACTACATCCCTGACACTATGGGCTTGAGTCATGATGCCTGGGAGATCAGCAGAGATGCACTTGAGTTGGAAGTAAAGCTGGGAACAGGATGTTTTGCTGATGTGTTTTACGGTAAGGAAATACCCCAAAAAAAGTACCCTTGTTGTTTACCTCGGGCCACCCTGGAAATAAATGTGAATAGTTTTATTTATCCTTTTCCCAGCATTCTTAAATATGCCAAGAAACTGTTTGCAATTTTGTTTGCTAATTGGAGATGAAAGCAACTGCTTTCTTATCCCTTTCCAGCATTCCTGCAGGATTTTTGTGTTTGTTAAACATAATCCATAAAAAAAAAACATTAAAAAATCAGTTCTTATTTGTAAACACAAATTTCTACTTTGCTGTCATTTCCAATAATTAATTGAATACAGCATTGAGTGCAGTATGGAACTCCAAAAGGGTCAATATTACAGTAAATAAACACAGATAAATAATCATAAAATGTACAAAACAAAGCAAACACTGTATATGAACCAAAACACCCAAAGAAGTGTTTTCCATTCACAGAGTTCTTTCTCTAAAGAATAAACAATTAGCCAGCAAGCTGCTGTTGTTAACATTTGCCCTTAACTTGGATGCTGAGTAAAACTGTCAGCTGTTATTTTTTTCTGCCATAGCTTAAATTTTTTGTAAATGATGTATCCCTGTGACGTCTTTTCAGAAAAACGAAGTATCAAGAATGTATAAGTTCATATTTTTTTAGTATTTGGTTTAATGGCATTACAAGCCACTGCCTGCCTCTAATGCTGCCTTCCATTGACCTTGGAAGTCAGAGGTCGGAGCTGGAAATGACATGACAACCAAGTTGACCACGTTAATGTACAACAAAGTCGGAAAACCGAGATGAGGTCAGCAGTTAAGCTAGGTAGGCTACGCTTAGCGTTATCAATTGATAACATGGGATTACGCTGTATTTTGGGCATACAAACAACATGGCGACATGTCCGAAGCTAGAAGTTTGATGGTGCTGTGCGAATGACTGTTCTAATAACACAAAAACAAGATCGAAGTGCTAATAGCAGCATTGTACTACAGCTTTCACTGCTGTTGATGCACGAAGCAGCCATCTTGGATTTTGAGGTCAGGGCTGTTGGGGTTTTTTCAACTTTCTGAGTTGGAAATTCAACTTTAGGGGTTGTTCCAGTTAAAATTTGTGACTTGGAACACAGAAATTTAGACTTCCCAGTGAAAATGGAGCACACTGTTACGGACAGTATATTTCTTGTCCTGCACCTTAGCTTGCTAAACAAGCTAGCAAACACTGGGAAAAGGTCCAACTTCAGTTCGCAGGCTACTTAACTAATTAGCTCGTCAGCTGTAACACTTTACGTACCCACTAAATAGTGTGGTCTTCCAACACTACTGCTAAAAAACACTGCCACTAGCTAGTTAGCTAAAGTTGCAAGAGCTAGTTTGTCTACATTATGTTGCTGCGCTCCTTTTAATCGACCACATACACAGGTCCTCTTAGAGGCGTGCACACTAGAGTTATATTATTTATCTACAAACACCAGTAATTGTATTTTTTTTCTGTTTGGTAATAAATTAATTGATTGCTCATTTACATGCATGTTTTATTTTCCTAATCAATAAAATTTCCTTATGTTTAGTTTTAGCCATTTTGGACTTCCATACTGCACAATATGAGGGTGTGCATTCTTATCGTAGCTATTTCAGCTGGACAGATACTGATGATAGGGCTTCTCCCAAATGACACCCAGCCTCTGGGATCCTATTACCTCACAACCCAGCAGGTGACCATCACCCGCTCAGTCCCGACTCCCCAAATGTCTCCACAGCTGCATCACTAAAAAAGCCTACTCTGATTTATGGACTTACTCTGAAGTTAAACCCCCAAACACATGTACAGTAGACCAAATGTTAGCTGACGGTCTATGTCTTCCCTTTGGGTCACTACTAATATCCCTGCACCCATTACTGTCACAGAATGAGATAAATGGAGTACTACTTTGTTGGAGTGATTACAGTGATCCATATCTTATTATGCGTAGTAGCCAGAGGCAGTGCACATTGGTGGCATAGTCATGCTGTGTTACAGTAACTGGCATGAAACCAGTGAGGAGCTTACAGGCTTGCCTTTGTTAATCATCCTACAAAGGATTATCTGCTCCCGTGTTGGCGTATTGTGGCTCTCAGAGCCATGCTGGATCCCTCTCCTGGCTTTTAAAAGCCATTTCAAATCAAGGTCCACTCTAAATCTCGTACACATTTAATTATCCTTCAGCAGACCTCTGTGCATGAGAATTACAGACAAACAGATTCTCGTACTGTCTCCTGATCTCATTCTGTGTTGCATGTTTACCTCATTGTAATTTCAAAGCAAGACGTTCCCACTGTTTTATGACTACAGTCGACTCAGCTGTCAATCATCTCCTCAGGTTAGACAGCAGGGTTGGCAAGTCTGACTTTGAAATGATGTGATTTGAATATGAATCAATGTTCCTGCTGTGCTGATGTCAGCATGTGTGTGCGTGCGCCAGGAACGTGGAACGGCACCACTAAGGTGGCGGTGAAGACTCTGAAGCCTGGCACCATGTCCCCCGAGTCCTTCCTGGAGGAGGCTCAGATCATGAAGAAACTCCGCCATGACAAGCTGGTGCAGCTCTACGCCGTGGTGTCTGAGGAGCCCATCTACATCGTCACGGAGTACATGGGCAAAGGTAGAGGAACACAAACATGCACTCACACAACAGGAATGGATCCAGCAGTCTTTTTGCACATTTAATTTTGCGCTTACTCAGTACGATAAAAAGTAGCTTCCAAACAGAAAACAGAATTGTACAAGGTTGTGTTAATAAACATAAAATTAGAACAAGACCCAAAGTGTTAAGGTCGACTAGAAGACTCAGTGTAGGGGTTTCAAGCTGAGACCTGAACCTGACTTGGCACCTTATATTTTTACTGTATGTCATCCATTACTGATGGTTAGCTCACCAAGCTAATGCAACACTTTGTCTCTGTCTCTTTCCATATATTTCCCAAAGCATTGTGTATCTTGTCGCAGTGCATGACACACATGGACACAGACGAATTATAGCACAGTCTGAGAGAGGCAGAGAGAGGCATTTCTTACTGAATTACATTTGAAAATAACAAAACCCTAAGCCGACCCAACCTGAAGCTTTATGCAACAAAATGGCACAAATCCATCTCCAACCCATTATTGTGTCAGAACCCATTATGTTGGTGTTAGGGAGAGAGTCACTGTTGGACTGAGTGTACAACATGCTGATGATTTTGCTTTAAATATCAAAAAAAAAATATTCTTCTGGCTGCTGTGAACCTGAAAAACTCCAGAGCGGCATGTTGTGTTACCATGACTACTGGTGACCGTGAGTTGCAATGTCATTAGCTGCAACATATCTGCATATTAAACATTTTCAATACAGTGATTTTCTTCCTTTATAAATATTTTTTTCCTTTTGTTTTGATATGTTTTCAAATTTAACATAAAACTTACTAAAAAGCAGCAGATGTCTCAGTACAACTTCTGTTATGTTGTCCTAAATGTCAACAATTTCGCTTGCCATCTTGCTGACTACAGTTCTTGTGGTCCTCATGTAATTTAGGAGGTGCACAACTATAAAGTCAGCATCAGAAATGCGTCACAAATGTCTGCACACAGGGTAAAAGCAGTAGGGCTGATGAATAGGAAATATTATTATTTAAAATCTTAAGTCCCAGACACAACAAACCGACTTCAAAGAACTAACAGCCACCAAAGCAGACTGCTGCATCGCCTCATGTCACCTGTGTTGCGGCCAAAAAGTTGCACATGAACAACCAAGTAGCACGAATGTTCTGTGCCTGCTTGAGAGGAAATAACTCTCCACACCAGCAGACTGTGGTAGTTTGTATGTATCATTCAAAAAGGGAAACCAGACGAACGTCTTGACGCTAGTTAGCCAGTTAGCATATTAAGAACAACCCAATGTTGATAGAACAGAGCTTATTTGCTGTGTGCTAGTAAAAAAATAACGCAAACCATCACAAAATGTTTGTGTCAAGGAGCTCAATGGCTAAAGAAAAATAATTTTACCTAATAGACGAGTTTGTTTTGATCTCACTCCCTCTTGATTTTAGCCATTTGTTTACTTTCCTCACTTCTGTTTCTCTTCTCGTGCGCTGAGCTGAACTGCTAATCAGAGTGATTTCATTTACCAACGGGCTCTGCTCTCGCTGACGCTGACTTAACGTGCTGAATCAGCTGAAAAAAAGCAGACAGGGGCTGACGAGGGGCAACATTGCAGGACACAGACACACACCAATGGCCCAACATTGACCGACGGCCAGCCATTGGCTTGGTGTGTCAGGGCCTTAAGTGGTTTATCCTTTTGGGAAGCAAGAAAAAAGGCAAAGCTTGTGTAATGTTGAAAATAATAGGGGCTCATCCTCCTGGAAGCATGAATATCCTTTGTAAATTTATCAAAAATTGCAGTCTACACATTAGAGGTGAACTGCATAAGATAAATTTGAACACAAACTATGAGATCCTGTTTGCATTGGTGGAATGTAACTAAGTACATTTGACATTTGCTTAAGTACTATTGCCAACTTCAGTAAAAAAGTTCAAGGCACTTGTACTTTACTTGTGTATTTCCATTCTATGCTACCTTATACTTCTACTCCACTACATCTGTACATCCTCTTTCTCTCTTTCTTCTAAGTAACCATAGTAACGGTGGACAGTGAGGGTCAATCATCGCTCATACGTTGCATTCTGCCACCAGCATACAGAGTCGATGCATAGCTAAATGGCCACTTCAGTCAGCATACATGTTGTAGTGATGAGAGTTTTGTAGTGAAGTAGGCTTATTTCAGCAACCTGACATAATTCATTTGATTTTCCAATTTATATTTTTACTTAATATTAGGCGAATGCTGATTCTGGTCCCTGCTCAGAGTGCTAACATCAGTGACGTTATAGTGGAACAAGTGCAACAGTAGACTCCATGGAAATAATGTCACAGATTCTTTCCCTTTTCTTCTCACCTTGTTTCCAAAACTCACTGGATCTACATGAATAATACAAATGTACTATTTTGGATTCAAAGGCTGGATTTAAAGGAAAGATGACAAGTTTGCACTTCTGAATAACAGTGCCCACAGTAAATATAGTGTTTGTAGATGGACTAACCTATTAATGGACAGCCCTGCTGCTCGTGGGGCAAAAAATGAATTGGATTAGATTTTTGTTTCATTTGAGTTGTCACAGAAGCAAAAAATGAAACAATAGCATAGTAAAATGTACAAAAAGGTTTAGATCTAAAGCATTGTACTTCATATATTATGTGCCATTATGAGCATGCAGGCTTTGCAAAAAATGTTTTTCATTTAAGCAGAAGTGTTTTTGTTCCACTTCAGTCAGAATAATAGTAACAGTTCTGGTAAACCCTCAGTTTCAAAGAGACTGAAGATGATTAAGGTCTTCAAAACAATCCTCCAAAAACACTGGAATTTAGAAACCCCACAAGAAAGAGCTGTGGACGCACATTAAACACCAGAGAACACAAGAATGGAAACTTTGATGTGCATCACTGTGTCTGTTGCATGCAGAGGCTGCTGCCACATCTAGGTCAGCCCATTAAGTTGGAGAGGAGAATGTGTTTTCAACAGGCAAGACCCAGTGTGAAATTTTATGAATGTCAAAGTATTTGTGGCGATCATCAAATCCCCCAATCCTGTATTTATCCTCTAACTGTCATTACTGTTGATGATATAAAGTAAAAGTGAACAGACAAATTACAAACCTCATGTCTCCGGACCATTCAGCTGTCAGATTATTGCTTGTGGTTGGTAATTGCTGAATTAAAAACAGTTCCTGTGGAGGGCGGGGGCAGAAGGGCACCGCTGATTCGCTGGTGGATCGAAGACAAGCATTTTGTGTCTTCAGTGTGTGTATGTGTGCTTGGACTGACATCAGACATGTGTTTTATGTCTGCTGCAGGAAGCCTGCTGGACTTCTTGAAGGACGGAGAGGGGCGAGGGTTGAAGCTGCCCAACCTGGTGGACATGGCAGCACAGGTAAACCATGATCAAAAAACTACTTTTGTGTGTTGAGGTCACTGGACTGTTTCTGTTATATGAAAGTAACAGGAGTCGTGGACTTGCTTCTGGTTTCCTTAAAACAAAAAAACAAAAAACATTCAGAAACTTTGATAAAATACTTAAAGGGACAATTCACCCCAAAATCAAACATACATACTTTTCTTCTCACCTGTCGTTCTATTTATCAGTCTAGATTGTTTTGGTGTGAGATGTTGAGTGTTGGAGATATCAGCCGTTAAAATGTCTGCCTTCTCTTGAATAAAATGGAACTAGATGGCACCCAGCTTGTCGTGCTTAAAACGCCCAAAAAATACATGTGAAAAACTCAACAGCAATGTCTCTTTCCAGAAATGATGACTGGGTTACACAAGATAATCCACAGACTTTGCTGTGAGCAGTTTCATGGGGAAACTATAGGTACTATAGGAACTATTTTCTTTCTGCCGAACCACACCTGCCAACTGTCACAGTGCAGAAGGAGACGTGCATCTACTGCCAGTTCACATGGCATTACAGCTCAGACAAGGAGGACACTATTAATGTTTACATCTCGCACTGTCATGAGCATGAGCCTCTCGTTCATGAGTAGACGCACACTTCCTTCCATGCAGTGATGCAGTTGGCAGCTGTAATTGGATAGAAAGAAAATAGTTCCTGCTAGTGGGGCTGCAACTAATGTTTATTTCCTCTTATTTTAAAAATCTGCAGATTATTTTCTCTATTCAGTGGAAAATACTGAAAATGTCACTTAATTTCCTAAAACCCACCGTGACTTGTACATCATTTTTTTATACGGCTAACAGTCCAAAGTCCAAAAAAAATCAGGCAGAAATCATATATGACAAGGAAAGAATTAAAATCCTTCCATTTGAGAGGATGAAACCAACAAATGTTTTGCATTTTTAATGATCCATCAATTATCAAAATAGTTGCCAATTCATTTACTGTTAATCAACACATTAATGTTTCAACTCCACTCATCACTGTTACTCAGTGTCTCTTCTGGAACAGATATGCTGAACTGAAGAGGAATTGTTTCTGCTTTTGTTGTTTTTTGATTGCTGTTACCATCAGTCAAAGACAACACTTCCTGCCATAGGCCCAGTTTGAACTGGGGTTTGAGGGAAACACCCCCTAAATTAAGAATTCCAAGATGTTATTACTGTGGCTAAGGGAAGTTAAGTCAATGTTTGTGAACATGAGCAACTCTCTCTCAAAGCCAGAAACCAGAAAAGGAAGTCTATAACTCGTGATGTTGTTAAGTATAAAGTCTGGAGCTGCTCAATAGACAATGAATGAGAGCCTGATTTTGTGGACCCATAAAATGTTTGTTTTCTTTTTTTATACCCAAATGAGCTTTATTCCATTGCAGAGTTCTCAATTCTGTATCAGAAAATGTACCCATATACTCAGAACAGTCCCTTGGGTGCTCCTAGTGTCATCTGAAACATCTTTCCTAATTCATTGTCTGTGGAGCAGCTCCAGACTTTATTTGCTGACATCACAAATTTGAGTTTTTGCACTTTAGTTCATTAGTTAGGACAAAGTTGTTTATGTTAAGTGGATTGTATAAGACCACAGCATTAACATAAATGAATTTGAAAATGGGCGTAGTTCCTCTTTTACAAAAACAAACCAAAAAAACTAGTGGACATGTATTATGTCTAGTGATGGCCAAATGAAGTCTCATGAAGCATTTTCTTTATTTTCTGATCCCACTAGATTGCGCTTTTTGTTCAACAAAAGGTTGAAAGCACACTGAATTGCTATTCTTAAAGTCTCTCTCTTTAAACCAATAGCGCCATCTCGTGGGTTCAGAAAATAAAGAAAATGCTTCATGAGGCTTCATTTGGCCATCACTAAATTATGTCCAACAGAGGCTTCATTCATACAAAAACTGATAATCGGGATACTAGCAGGTGCATTTTTGTATCCCGACTAATATGCCCAGTGAGTGAGTATTGCAAGAATTACCACAGAAACTTAGCTCACACAAACCACCCAACAGATAACCAGATACAGATCCAAGCTATTAGTGTTTCTCTAGTGATGAGCCTCACAGGCTCGTTAATAGATCTACCCTAAGGTGTCTAACATGAGCAATATTATATAAGGTAAAACACAGAAAGGTCCGTAGTGTATCGGGATTTCCAGGTGGCAGTGTCACAGGATTTAAATGCTGTGTGTACATTAGAGACAGTGGTCAAACTATGGCCGTCCTCCAGCTAAGGGAAAAAGTTAATTGCAACGTAACGCAAGGATTTAATTGACTGTTAAAAGTAAATAAAAAGTTATCTCATTTCTTATTCTGTTATTAAGAAGACAGAACGAGGTTGATGATATTATTAATCAATTCATTGTTTATTTATTATCTGTACTATTAAAAAAATATAGATAATATTTGTATCCCTACATGCATGTTTGGCTACAGCCACTAGGGGGCTTAACTCAAACTGCGTCTGTGCTTCTCGATTGATATTTGGTATTTAACACCTTTGCTCAAATGGGTATCTTATACAAATTAGTTGGTAGGCTTTTAATTTGAAACATATCCATAAGAAAAACACAGAAGAACACACATTTCTTTGTAACTAATATAGTCAGTCCATAGCAGAGCGTCCTCTTTTGTACCAAAATTTTAGCAGGTAATAAATCACCTGTAATAGGATACCTTCTGAATGAAACTTCCCTTAACCTGATTTTGTGTTTTCTGCAGGTAGCACAGAGGTATTTGTTAGAGCTGCATGTTTAATGGAACAGTGTCTGTATGAGTTATGGCTGCCATCAGCTATTGGCATTTCTAAAGGCCAAGGGGATACAGGAGGCTCTCTGTTCTGTTTCAGACTCCAAAGAAGCTCTTCTTCTGCAGAATCACTTGCCTACAGATCTTTTTCAGAGGACTGTATTGACATATTTCCTCTGCCAGCCATTATTTATCCATATTTTTAATACACTGACAGTTAAAAGTGGTATTTATTTAGGAAGAGAGCTCTCTCTACATGCAGTATTCAGCAGAAACAGTCCCAAGCGGATGTTTTCAGTGAGTGTTGATGCAGCCGTGCTCACTGTGCTGTGCTCCAGGTGGCAGCAGGCATGGCCTACATCGAGAGGATGAACTACATCCACAGAGACCTGCGCTCCGCCAACATCCTGGTGGGAGACAACCTGGTGTGCAAGATCGCCGACTTCGGCCTTGCCAGGCTCATCGAAGACAATGAATACACCGCTCGGCAAGGTGGGGCTTCCCACTTCACTAACACACACACACACAATGTTGAATACATATACTTAATGCTCCCACTCACACACATTCACACACAGTACATCTGCATTAGGTCATGGAGGAAATTCTCTCAGTGGGAGCACCGCAAATTTGCAACACGCCCACATCAAAATGACCAGCAAATAGTTAGCTGTGAAGCCACGATCAGAGTCAGCTCCAAATATTTGTTCACTGTTAACACTGACACACAGAGCAGACACTCCCTGCTCCAGAGACACGAAGAGATTACAAAGCATGTGTACTAGAAATGAATGGTATTCTAGTGTTGAAGACTGACGCTGTCCACAGTGTGGCTGTTTACTGTGTATTTGACTGATGTGTCCATCCTGTTATTTCATCATTTCTCAATGTTTGTCATTCAGCTGATTAAAGAAATATTCAGAGCTTGTACGATCAGTCCTGACCCTGGAAATAGTACTTAAAATTCTTAAAAGGATTTCTTTTAGGGCTTTTAGCTATATCTGGGGGGCTTTGTCAGTAGATGGAGTTGCTCAGTTGTTGATAAATATGATGAAGAAATTAAGGAAAGAGACCTTGAGTAAAGAAGGTTTTTTTCTCAAAGGAATAAGATGTTTTACACATCAGCGGCGTGATAAATAAACAATGCAAAATTGCAAACACTCACCAGTATCAACACTATTCATACCAGGAGCAGGGAGTATGGACTGCCATTGTCGTGATGTTGTCATTGTCCAGCTATTCACACGTTGTTTGTGTTTTTCATCATATTTTTAATTCTGCATAAATATAATCTTCACATGGTGCCCTGGTGCCCTAAGGGTTAAAGCGCTGACTCATGAACAACAGTGTCAGAGTCTGGCTGGAGACCTTTGCTGCATCTTTGTCTCCCATCATCTCTTGTTATCTCTTAACTCTGCCTAACTGTCTTATAAAGAGAAAAAATGCCCCCAAAAAATGTCTATTAAAAGACAGCTTTTACTCAATATGTATAGAACATAACAGGAACGCCTCATAAAAGATTTTCCTTTAAATTCTGCTACAAATGTAGGTCATATTAGGTTAACTAAATGTCCATCATCTCCCTGTTGGTTAGTTTGAGCTCACAACAGCTGTTCCTGTTGATGCAGTATGTCTGTGCTCTGAAAATACTGTCATCAATTTTGAGAATTCTCCTTTCCCCTTGATAAATGAAATCATTCTGCCACGCACATGTTTTTTAAGCTTAGCTTTGAAAAGTGAAACCTTTAATATAGCTGACAGATGCTGAACGTTGGCATTCAGCCTAACATGACCCAACTGTATAGCGGTGGTTGTAATTGTGGTCAACCTCCTGAACCTTGAATTTCTCCTTAACTTTTCCATTAAGTAGCTTTAGAGTTTAGACAATGACGTATATCTGTGACCCACCAACTGAAGAGGTAGTATTACTTTATACATTACTTAATAACTCCACCCTGTAATTATTTTGCACCAGACTGTGTTGCTGATGTGCAAATGTGACAATTTAATTGTTTTGTGCCAACAAACACATCAGTCACGTCAACAAAGCGCCGTATAGAACCAAGATCATCAGACAGTACGGTATCATGGAAAATGACATAATGGAATTAATGTATGTATTTTGCAAAGCAGACATGGCTGCACATCCTCAGGTTTTAAAGTAAACAGGTGGTTCGTGAGCAGAATGCAAAAGGAGCTACTACTGAGGCGACACGTTACACTTCCCTGGTACATAAATTCAGATTTAAAGGGGCACTACAGTGCGATTTAGTACTGTAGGCTGCATCCAAAAAGTTGCGGGACTAACATCAGACACATTTAAAACATGTCTGAAAGGAATACATTACCCACTAAATGAATATTTGTATATCAGTTACACACCCCGTGTTATGTTGGATTCATGAAAAAAACATTGTTTTCTCGCATGCCTCCATATTGAACGAAGAATCCAAAAACAGCAAAAATTCTTAATGAATTTCCCTCATAGGGGTCTGCATTTAACAACAGCAAAACTATAGCAAACATTTACAAACTCTCACACAACCTGCGCAGTATAATCCTTTTTCGCTTTTCGCTAGCATTTTCGCTAAAACGTTATTATATACTGTATACCACTAAAAGCTCCACTCTGTGGATTTCATGAGTGTAGACTAGAATTATCCAACTACTACAATGGGCAAAGCTGATATCAAATATCAGGCGCGAAACTGAAATTTTAGGGGGAGCTGCCGTACATTTGCATCGCTGTGGATGTAAATACTTGTGGTGCGTCACCTTTGACAGCTAATTTTTGTGCTGTCACAGGCACAGAAGATATTATTCAACTGTTTTCTCCTGTCATGACAAAGAAAACCGATTTTGCTGCTTTTTGATGCTTACGTCATCTCTGCTCTCCGACAGGTGCAAAGTTCCCCATCAAGTGGACCGCCCCCGAGGCTGCACTGTACGGGAAGTTCACCATCAAGTCAGACGTGTGGTCGTTCGGCATCCTGCTGACGGAGCTGGTCACCAAGGGTCGGGTGCCTTACCCAGGTGAGGACGGGGAAGGGTTAAAAAGACAGCAGAGGCTCGGCTCGGCTCAGCTTTCACCTGGAGCTGCTTGGGACACTTCGATAAAGTGGCCTGATAAGAGGAAACCTCTCCTCCGTGAGACACTGAGTTGTTACCAAAGCACACACAGCGTCCTCTATAACAACAGGCCCCTCGTGCTGTTTATGGAAGTAAAAGGTCCTTTAATGCTTGGCTAACCTTCCTTTCCCTGCCAGAATGTGAGATAACCCTTAATTACCGCCGCTCGCCTGTGGGACAACTTGAATTTCAGACAGAAACTAAAACAGAAAGCTAGGGGGAGGTGGGTGCCAGGCCAGGGCACACAGTGTACTCCGAGTGCAGCTCCACACGGGGAGGGAAACACATGTTTGTCCAGATGGAGCTGGTGGGCTGCTTGTGCTTCAGGGAGAAGGTGAGGAAGGTTAGCACGCAATGAGCTGAGGGAGCAGCAGCATGCTAACAGATGTGTTAGCAGCCTTCTGAGGCCGTCTCTGGGTCCTTGATAGGAGCGGGTAGCAGACACCCCTGCTTATGTACTCAACTGAACTCTTTACTGAAGTATCAGTAGTCAAAATAACTACTTTATTGTGTGATTGAATTTTTATTTTCCAATACTGGAGGTGAGTATAACAACAACATCAGCAACCTCTGCATTTATCTGTAATAGTGGATGTATGTTATGATATTCATAAACTGTACAACACAGGGGTCTTATTTGTCCCTCCTCCATTATCCCACCCAGCCCAAAAACAACCCCATAAAAACACATATACACAGGTATATGAAGTAAAAATGAATAAACAAAAATAAAATAATATAAACAAAATATCTGTGACACTGTGCCTCTAATGCATGATAAAAAAATTCTTTCTGAGTCCACCTCTCTTTGTCATAGGCTTGCTGGATGACCACGTCTAATAAACCCCATTGCTTTACCTCATTGTTAGCAATATTGATGTTTACATCAGAAAAGGTAGTTAGTTCTGATGCCTGATATGCTGCACATATTTAGTGCTGACCGCGTTGGCGTAAAGCAGTGTAAACAGACGAAGTTGATGCTCTGTCAGCTCGGCGTCAGCTGCACTACTGACCTCAGTACAGCGTTCACATCTGGAGCTTACTAAAGTTTAAGCCGTGCTGTTTCAAAAGCAATTTTCCATCAGTGATAAAATAAATAAAAGAGAAAGTAGGGGTGTTTTGTCTTACCTGAATTTTCTGCTGTAGCTTCATCCATTATTCTACAGCTGTGAACAGTCATTAGAGAACCTCCGCAGACCTGGGATCAGCAGACCACTAGTCTTATTTGAAGTCTGAGAAGGAAATAACAGGTTGTACATTAAATACAGTATGGATAAACAGGGCTTAAAACACCACATGCACATGCAGAAAGTAGTGTTGTTGCAATACAAGAATTTGTAACTTTGGTACAGTACCTTGAAAAATGTCAGTTTTCAATGCTATTTTCAATACCACAGGGAAAAACTTAAACTGAGGGCATTGAAGTCAATTTCTTTATTAAAAGATAAATATAACAAGGTTCAGGGATGAGCATCACAGTGCACCAGCAACAACATCAAACACTGAGGCCAGCTGCTGCTTGGATCTTGATGCACATCTATTTGTGCAGTTACGGTACGAATGGTTGGAGCTGCCAAAATGGATGAGCAATTATTTATTACACATCATATTTTAAATGAGTCTTGTTTATTATCTGACGTCACCAAAGAAGTCCCATACGGTATGATAAAAACAGTTTCTATATCAGGTTTGCTTAAGGTCAATTGATTTATGCTGAAAAAGTTCTTGTGTTTGGAAGTAGGTTCACTGCACATTACTGTACAGGGAAAGTCGGTTCAAATAATATTATAACACATTTTTAAACTCTCATAAGTTAATTAAACTGTTTTCCTTCATAAGTTTGCTGAAATCTTTAATGAAATTCTCATAGTTTTCAGAGTTCCTCATTTGAACTGTCATAAAAAAAAAATGTTGTTAGATTTCTTTTAGCTGAAGCTTAAGTAATTGCAAAGTAATTTTAAAAGTTAGGCTACATTTTATCAAAGCCTGTTGGGAGATAATGAATAAATAAAAAAAGTGCAAGGATTATTTGCAAATGTTACACAGTAAAAATAATTCATTTCCTCCTTAATTATAGTTGAGTACGAGTAAAAAAAAAAAAAAAAAAAACATTAAAACTACTCCAGCAAGTACAAAAAGATACCTCTGTACATGTAATGGAGTAAATGTAACTCTGCCTCTGGTTCTTATGATTCAGGATTTTGTTTTAGATAAAAAAAAAAAAAGCTACTCATCTCACTTAAAAGGCCTTTGCAGTTTGAAAATGTCAAGAAAGGGCTGGTACCAGTGGGATTCTGTTTGTGTTGAAGGTTACAGAGGCTAAATCAAAGCAGTTGGTCTCCACGGAGCTGTCATATTGATCTGTTGGTGTACTTACTCACCTTCTGTGTGTGTTTCATCTCCAGGCATGAACAACCGTGAGGTGCTGGAGCAGGTGGAGCGAGGCTACAGGATGCCGTGCCCCCAGGACTGCCCCATCTCACTGCACGAGCTGATGCTGCAGTGCTGGAAGAAGGACGCAGAGGAGCGGCCCACCTTTGAGTACCTGCAAGCGTTCTTGGAGGACTACTTCACAGCCACCGAGCCTCAGTACCAGCCCGGGGACAACCTCTAGACCCCCCCCCCTCCCGCTCGGGGTCGGCTCGGGGCTGGGGCAGGACTGGCCGAATCAGTGCTGTTACAAAACTCTGGAGCCTTCCCAGCCTGGCCTTTATTTTAGGGATCTGTACAGCTTCCTCAGCTCAACCCGAGCATTTCAGTTCCAACACCAACCCCCAAAACACAAACCTCGGTCTCCGACACGCCCCCTAGTGTCTGAACTCTGCAAATGCGATAAGTAGGGAAGTTGAGGAGGAGGGATGGAGGATGGACGGAGTGAACTGGGGTTGTGATAATGCAATGTATTCAATGTAAATAAGAAAGGCTTGTTTTAGTTTATTTGTTTGCTTTAAGATTTTATTTTCTCCTGCACAAAATAATAATAATAATGATACAAATGTTAAAGGAAGAGAACCATTCAGACGAGCACCTGAGCAGGCACAGTTAATCTGTACGTGTATTATACTGTAGCTCCTGTATTATTTTCTAGAGATGGAATTGACCCTTCGCTAAGTCCCGCCCCCTGGTTACTGTTGTCAAGCCTGTCAAGCATTCACAACCAGTATGTCAATTAGCCGTTTTTAGTGATATCAGTGAGAGATTTTCCAGTGGAAGTAAACGCAGATTTCTGTCCCTTTGCCTCCATGTTGCTAGGAGACTATTGCAGGAATGTGAGCTTTGTGTCGGGGACAGTTAGCGAGAGTCTGCCCGCACCATGGATGTATCAAGAGAATTGGATACAGCATTGGAGGCAGGGCCCTGTTCATTTCTGTGAAAGCTGCTCAGTGGTGCGTGAAGCCAAAAATGCTCAATATCCATAGTATGAAATTACACGGATCGTCTGCATCATGGGCCCCGAAGAACAAACGCAGTCGAGACTTAAGGTGACAGAGTGGCCAACTTCCGGTTAAGCACTGCTAATTTGAATGGGGGTAAAAATAAACCGTGCAGCTCTTGAAGACATTCAAAATGATATCAGACCATTAGATCAAATTCCAGTTTGATTTTGCTGATTTACAGACGTCTTTTTCACAATGAAAGCCTATGAAAAAACTTATGTTTGGATCAGGTGGCATCACGTGACAGACCTGAGGCCTCATTTATAATACGGAGTTGCTAAATGTTTGCGTACGTACAATGTTGCGTACAGATGTGCCGGGTGAGAAGCGGAATACTGCAGTGTCTCCAGTGCGCTTGATGGCAACAAGTGCTGTGTTCCCTGCAGCCATTTCACACACAAAAACTATCTGAAAACTAAAAGAGTACATCATAAATGCATATTAGAAGAGATTATTGAAAACTGTTGACGATAACTGTTATCTTGGATTTTACAACTGACGATTTAAGTTTCACAGGTTAGCCTGCTTAACATGGCCGAGGTGAAAATGACATACTTGTTATCGGGTAAAGGAAAGCCAATCTTTCCTGAATCCCGTCACTTGATTATTAACGGGTTGAACAACAAAGTCAAGCCATTTCGGTGACAGTGTGAGTTTGTTGGGACCGTTTAATGGTTCAGTGTCAGATGTTAGCCTCTGCTGCTGTGTTAGCTCGTGCTAACTGGGAAGATGTTGTACTAACCATTGACCAGGAGGAGAGCAGCACCGGATAGGGTCCTTCAGCACTGCATCTAATCTGTGTAACCACAGCAACAGAAAGTCCGCCGACCCAATGGGGAGTTGGGGAGTCCAGAATGCTTGTAGTAATCAGCGCCAAATCTGATGCGACACCTCACAAAGCACAGTAACAGCATACTAGCTTTAACACATTTAAGATTTGTATCCAAATCCCAAAATTGAAAACTGCACGCCTACCCACAAATATCCAAATAGTCCAATATTCACATACAGCCAACATGCTAACATGTTAAGCTAGCTAATGTTAGCAAATAGAGGATATCTGCTGTCAGACTCACAGCTTCCATATTTATGCCCTTTTGGTATTTTCCCTTGTTCTGAAAGCTTGACAGGCCTCCCCTGCCTAGTTACAGTTGCTAACGTAGGTCTGAACAGTGGCCGTCCTAGGGAGGGGCTTAGCAAAGGGTCAACTGAAAGCCTCCATATATATTTTTCTCATTTTTCATAATGTGTAAAAAAAAATCTGCCCCAGATTATTGCTTTATTCCTGACTTTTCAGTTGGTAGTATTGCAGAGGCTTCTTCAGACGAGCATGACGCAGTCCTCCATCAGCTGTTTTTTATTTTCTTGCACCCCCCAAAGCTTCCTCAGAGCGCTCGTTGTTAGGCTGCTGTACGGAACAAGGTTCTTTTACAAAAGATATATGTCACATTTTTGTAAATTACAGCCGAGCGTGTAAGGATTTTGAACATATCCCTCCTTGCTTATGATTTTGAGAAGTTTTGGGTGGAAAACATTTCTGTCTTTCTGCCACGAGTGTTGCTTTTGTTTAGCTGGAGGAAAGAGAGGTTGAGTTAATTTAAGAAGAGAGTATGTATGTCTTATTTTGAGCTGTCATTCCGAGGCCGCTCCTAGTCAGCACAATTATTTTCGGGGGAAGTTGGTGTGGACGGTGGCGTTTTCCTCATGTCCTGCACGTCCTCCACTTGAGCCTGCAGAGCGCTGACCTGCAGCTGAACCTGGACCACCTCACCTCCGGAGTTATTTCTTCTTTTATGTTTTACTGACAAGTTTATATTCTATCAGTATTTGAGTCTTTGGTTTTTACAGAGTATGTTTTTATTTAACCCTTTTAAGTGATCCTTTCAGACTCAGTTGTACTGTATGTTCAGAGGAGGCTGGGGGTCAGTTCATGTTGCGATTCAGAACAGAAACTGAAGATTTTAAGGTTTGAATTCACAAAGAAACTCGCTGAATTGAAAGTGAATTGAACCCGGCCTCGTTCTGGTCTTAATGCAGACGGTTTCGTGGCCAATGGAAACCCCCTTATTTTTCAGTTGTACAGCTAAATGGTTTTAAGTGTCGCTAACTTCCCTCCTTTATATCTTTTCATTTCCATTTTTTAACATAACTTGTTTTTGTTAATTCAGTGATTTGGCGTTTGAAATTCAGAAAAGAACAATAAACATTTTACACTCTTTCCAAGACACTTCCTTTCCTCATGCCAGTGTTTGTATGCATCAACTATAAAACTATGTGCTTCTGAGAGTGTGTGTATGTGTGTGTGTGTGTGTGTGTTAAATTCCTGCCTCCTGCATGTTATGTAAGAGGAGGAAAAACATATCTACCATTGTCATAAAGTCAGACTGTTTACAAGAGACATATCCAGACTTCTAGTCTCTAATAAAGGACAAGCTCCAAAATCACTGCATCCCATAGTTCCCATAAAGCACCTGGATGGGCACCCCCAGTTTATTAAGCAGTTTTATTAAGCAGATTTAAAGTCTCAAATCCATGATAAGATGACTTTAATGACATCTTTTTTTCAGTCTCCAGGAGGCGCCCCCTCTGGATGCTATTGGACAGACTTCCAACCAGTCAGAGCAACACAGCATGTTACACACTGAGCGATGGACAGTGTGCAGAGCTGAGCTGTGATGATGTAACAACATGTCTGTGAACGAGTGTCACTGTTTTTGACATCAGAATATAAAAAAGTGCTTCAACAGAAATGGGTGCACCTCACAGCGAGAGGGCTACAGGTTTGAACCCGCTGGTGCTGTGTCCTTCTGTGTGGAGTTTGCATGATCCCCCCCCCATGTTGGTTTTCTTCAGGTTCTCCAGCTTCCTTTGGTGACTTTTTGCCCATAAATGCAGGTAATGTGTCTCTATGTGTGAGCCCTGTGATACTCTGAGAGGATTAACAAGTTGTCAGTCATCACCTGAAACACACCCATGTTAGATAAGCAGTTGTGATCTGGCGAGAAACCTGTCTGAACGGGAGAGGAGCCAGAGGAATCTGACAGAGCAATGAAATCATGAGCTTGCAAATTTATCTTGTTGTTGTTCCCACACTATCGTGATGTTTTTCAACTGTGTTTACAGTTGAAGTTGTTTACAGTTTTAGTTGTACTCCTCATGAGGAAGACAGTGAACAGTGATTCAAAAACTGAAGTTTTGTGGATAGTTTTGTGTAACATGATGGTTCCACTGCCGTATCTAAAAATGAAACATGCCAAAGATCAAAAAAGAATGCTGAAAACAGACGCAAAGGCAACAACTTTATTAACAATACCAGTTCAACTGTGATAAATCTCTTTGTTTCCATTCATTCAGAGTAGATTTACGGAGAGGAATCCCTCAGTGATCTTTTATTTAAAATTCAGCGATCATCCACTCAGTAACACTCTGTCATAGACCTGTCTCACACTGTGACTTGTAGCTGATGTGTCATGTCATACCACGAAAGTCACAGATGTGACTAATAACCTCAAGGATGGCTCTGTTGTATTAAGGCGTCCCTAACAATTAGTCAGCAGGCACAAAACCAAACCCTAAAACTGAAGCAGCTAAATGGAATTCAGCCATTATTAATGTTATGATTTACACCTGAGCCTTCTGACATCGCACACATTCCTCTGTGCCAACAAGCCTGGCTGGCCATCAGGGCGTCCTGCAGCACTACAAGTTAAATAGTCTGGATGTGTGAAGTGCCTGCTACAGGTGAGGTGAAGCACCTGCAGAGAGACAGAGAACAGGAGCCAAGCAGACACAGTGCTGAACACCACCGTCATAATGAAGCCTGTAGTGGGAGGAACAATAGCAGACACCTGTTGTTCTTTTTACTTGAGTTATTTTTGCAGGTTTTTGCAGCTGTTTTGTCCCACATCAGAATGTGTAATGTCTATGCACCTGTGGTCCTTGTCAACATGATCCCTCACAGTCTTCCCACACAGCCAACTGTGTTATTGAAACACACGACCAAACTGGAGATACTGTTATTTAAAGCTGCAGCTATTAAATACTTGCCAACTAATTTGATAAGCAATCAATCATTTTGAGTACTTTTTAGGAAAAGCTGTCAAAATTCCACCTCAAAAACCTACCACCTGAAAAAAGAAATGTCAGTTTAAGTGTGCCGTATATTTAGAATATTCTATCAGTTTGTGCGGCTACCAGTGAGGCTTCCATCAGTGTGTGAGTGTGTTAAAAACTGTGTAGCAGGTGGCCTCAGCCACCAGTGTATGTGTATGTGAATGGGTGAATGTGACTCATAGTGTAAAAGTGCTTTGAGTGGTCAGACTAGAAAAACACTATACAAGTGCAGATCCATTTACCATTTACTTTATCTTGCCGTCCAGCCCTTCCAGATGGGAAACTCTTCACTCCATTGACAGAAATTAATTTTACCTCACAGCACACGGGAGTTGCTGGTCTACCCCGGGCTAATGTGTACATTTCAGAGCCACAAGATTTCAGTTTCTTTATGTGAATATGTTCTGGTTTCTTTACTCCTCTATGACAGTAAGATGAATATCCTTGAGTTGTGGACAAAAGGACAAAACACATCCATGAGTAATCCCCAATTGACATGCGCCAAAAAAGAGCAACAATCCATGTTATTTTTCCCTAAAATTCACGTGTGACACATTCCATCTCACCAGCATGGCAACAGAACAATACCCACACCGAGGACCTCTCGTGTATATTTCCTCTTGATGTGCGTTGTTGGACTGAACAGACTTCTTTCACAGCACATCACTGTTTTCAAGTGCCCTATCAGGAAAAGGTGAAACTAACTTAAATACTTGTGATGGCTTACGTTTATCTCAGTATCCCAGAGGCCTAAACCACATCAGTGAGCCAGAGTGGACAAGAGCAGCACACTGGTATATCTAGATGGAATGCAGCCATTATTTATGTTTTTACACCTGTGTTTGACAAATCAATACGGTCTATTGCCGTCTGTGTTTGTCCTCTACTGTTTGATTTCTGGATCAATACCGATGGGGGTGTAAAGTGTGTGATAATAGCCCACTAAACGAGGTTTACCCAGGTCAAAGTTTCCCCTGCACCTTGTTTTTTTTTAATGATGTCAAACTGGTTCAAGAGACACTTCATGTCCTAGTCTCTCTCCCCTTCACTTCCTCTCCACCTTCCTCCACCATCTTCCTGCTGTTGACTCTGTCCTCAGTGTTTCCTCTTTCCAGGCACTTTCATCTAAAACTGGATTTCAGGACAGGAGTATTTCTTAAGGCTCTGTGACTGCACCTCCTGTTTGCCTTACTGTTAGTCACTGGATGGATTCTGAGCTACTGTGTTGTTGCTCTGTTTAAGCATATGAACACTAGTGTGAGTTCATGACGTCCTGTCAGTTCTTATACCCTGATAACACATGTGAAGGCTAATATATGTTGATGCATGTTTCGTTGCTTACTTTCTAACTTAACAACCCATGTTAGTACTGGAAATTAGTATGTTACAGGCTGTCATTTGTCGGTCAGTCCACCACTCTGGCTCAGATTGAAATGTCTAAACAAGTGTTGGATGGATTGCCACACAGTTTGGTACAGTTATCAGTGGTGTCCTGGGCTCAGTAGCTCAGAAGTCACCCGACTGAATTTCTGTGTCGGATTGGGTCAATTCTTTAAAAGTGGTGTGGTGTTGCATTTTGTTGGTATCATGGGTTGATTAACCGGCTGCTAGGTGAATGCTAACAATTAGCCACTGGGCCATTGAGAGCTTTGTTGGGTGGATTGGTTAAGTTTAGGCAAGAGGGGTAAGATTGGCTGGGGTGAAGGTAAAAATGTCAGGGCAGATCTGAACATTTAACCAATTCTTTTTAATGGCACTTGCAACCAAATGGAGCATTCCAGCGTTTGTCCACGACTGTCACCCGCCAAAGTATCCATCTGCTTGTTTGCTTGTTCATCGGAGCAAACGCTGCTGCTTCTTTGGCAGCCATTTTCACAAGTTTGTTGGCCCCTCCTATTCCACAGTGTAGCCAAGATGGCGACCATTGAGGGTGAGAAGTGTCCAGCATCATACATGACTTTTTGGCTGTTGTGAGTACACCATCCGGGCACTCATAGTACACTGCATTTTGCCATACTTGTCAGTGTAAACACACTTACGGGCTCAAAGGAGCACGTATAAGTACTGAAGAACGCACACTGAGACACAGCATTTGTTTTCAGATGAAGCTATGCTGTTATAAAAAACACACACATCTGTTTCCCTAGGAAATAACTGATTCTCTGATCAATAAAGTGACAGCTAGCTTCATAGACTACACTATTCAAACTGATGACTTTGAACTTTGGATTTTCCACACACACATGATTTATGTTCCAAACAGCTCATAGTGAGCATCTGTTTATTTGTATCACTGAGGATCTCATTTAGGAACAACTGAGCCTTCATATCAGCTGCAGGTCAGGTGATGTGACTCCCTCCTCCTCAAGCTTTATAGGACCAGCAGCTGGAGCGGTCTCATCCATCCCTCCTCACATCACTGGGAGTCTTATCCTTGTGGAGACATAACCAGCTTGCATGCACCTCTGTGGAAGAAGTCACCTCTGTATGACACAGTCATAGCTGAATACACACAGCAAACAGGATCTACAGACAACAGGTATGTCTGACTTTATATATGATGATGCTGATCACTGATATTTTCACCCAGGTGAAGAGAGTGAACATGAATAGAGTCAGAGTGTTGATAATGTGTTTGTTATTTATAAGGCTTGTGAGGGTGGTGCAGAACAGGTGAGGCATGTCAAATAACTTTCTATTTTGGCTTTAAATGGTTGTGTTTGGTATTGATTTTAAATACTATCTGAACCCCAGACCCTGACACGGGTTTGAAAAGCTTTTTTTTTTTGTTTGTTTCAAAAATCACACAAATCATAGCCAGAAACTCTCAAAACTGAAACTGGCGTTTTTTCTAATTTCCAACAAATCTTCAACAATTCATGCACAATGAATGCTTCCATCAGTAAACATAAACGAATCTAAGCTTAGAATAGAGATATTTTATCAAATCATTTTATTATACATGTCTCATTTAAAGTTTCACCAAAATTAAACTGTTTGCATGAAATAGATCCTGTGAAAACAATGACAACAGTGAAAACCAAGGCTTTTTTCAAGTCAAGGATTTTATTTTCAACTTTTAACTTTTAACTTTCAAACATCAAAGGGTAATTTTTAAAAATGTAATAATGTCCGCCATGCCAAGTTACTGATATTATTCTGCCAGGTTGCTGCTGCCACTGTTGTATACTGTTTATTTGGAAATGGTCATTACGCAGATGTACAGGGATCCCAGGTGAGACCCACCCAAAGCAGTCAGATCAGCTTTCATTATTGTGAGTCATCAGTTGAATGGCTCAGTTTAACTGCAGCAACTAAGGACCTGTCTAATGTCTGTGTACGATCAAATCAAAGAGAATAAAAAAAGATTTATAACCAAAAGTAAATAAAATACAAAGTAAAGATGCAAAGCTTAATTCATGTTTCCAATGCAAAATTTATTTTTCTCCCTGACCTAACATTTTACATTTTAGTCACATAGGTGAGAATAACCCTAAAATGCAGTAGTTCAAAAACCGTTTTAAATCATGTCAAATTTCACCTAAATATCTCCAAGCGGCTAAAAATAATAACAGCTCCAAAGCTGTAAAGAGCAAAAAGCTGTAATCTGCAACCTAGCTCTTCACCGGTATTTGTCTCTTCTCCTCCACCTCTCTAATGGCTTCACTGCAGGTATTAGCATGTGAGCTGACTGCCTGGCGGTGAATGAACCATGGAGGGAGCCAGTGTCACCGTCTTCGTCACTGTTCAGAAAATCTACAATCCTCTACTTTGCATCATGGGTATTCCAGGTTTGTGTCTTGTCATCATGTTTGGTCTTCAGCTGTCCATGCTTGCATACGTTTTGTCAAGACAGTCAGTTGTTATAGGTTAAAGGGATAGTTCAGATTTTTTGAAAGTGTGTTGTATGAGGTACGTAGCCATAGTCAGTGTATTACCTACAGTAGATGACTGTCAGTACGCCGTCAGTCTGGGGAAGCGGCAGGAGTGACGAAACAGAAGCTAAGCAGTGTACTGCTGTGGATAGGGGCAGCAGCAAAACAAATTTTAGCCACCTAAAAAAATCTCTAACAGAATAAGTGTACGCTATATTAAGAGTATTTTCACTGCTTTACCTCTCACCATAGCAGGTACAGTGTTAGCTTAACAAGATGGCGCCCTCGTCCAAAAAATTTTACGTTCTACTGTGTTCTTTACAGATATAAGACAGACATGTGGAGCACTTGGCTCAAAGACTGGAAGAAAGGGAACATGGAAGCGTATCTATGTTGCTATGTTCCTCATCTCAGTTTTCTCTTGATATGGCACATTAGGAGACCTTTAATTGGGTCTTATGTCTTCAGCAAGATTTTTCCCTGAGTCAAATGTTTAGTGTGTTTTTCCCTGGGTCAATATGTTGAAATCACCCACCTACAGCTTATAACCTGCTGTTATACTCCTTAAAACCTATGTCCTCAAATTTGTAAGCAAGACAGTTTTCTTGAAGACACTGATATCTTCACAATGGCTCAACAGATTTTTACCACTTAAATTGCATTTGAAACATCTATATCCCTTTTGCAACTTGAACTGGGGAGTTCTCACAGTGTTAGTGACACTGGACACTGGGAACATAAGGATGACCCTTGGGGAAACTGTTTGCCTGGCTCTGAGTAGTTAAAAATACACTTCCAGAAGAAAAAGCTGTCTTAGTTACGCTTTGCATGTCGTGCTTTATTCAACATGTAAAACTGTAAATATATCAATGTGACCTTATGGGTTCAGAAAGAGTTCTAGAGACTATTGCTTCTGCCCCCAAGTAGCCAAAACAAAATCAATGAATGCATTTAGAGAGTCATTGGTAATAATCAGAGGTGTGATTCGAGTCACATAACTTGGACTCGAGTCAGACTTAAGTCACAAATTTGATGATTTTAGACTCACCAAATTTAAAAAAAGACTTGCAACTTGACTTGGACTTCAACACCAGTAACTTGCTGCTTCTCTTGGACTTAAAAACATTTGATATCTTTCCTAATTTTTTGAAGTGTGCCACAGATGAATTCATTTCCCTTCATTTCCTGAATCAGCTAACATTAACGCTATTCATTCCCAGGATTTTGACACTTAATTCCCCAAATCCACTTTGGGTTGCAGTCAAGTTGCAGGAGAGAACCATGAAGAACTAATGATGTGTTACTGCGTGCCAGTTTTAAAAAAATCTATCAAAGATCATTTCATTCACATACAAAAACTATGCAATGGTCAACAAAAAAATTATTGCAGTATGCAAAAGGTGTGAGTCAAAGATTACAACTTTTTTCAACATTTGAAGTTGCTCAAAGAACTGTAAGTCAAGGCAAATATAGTTAGCAACTTAATGCTAAGCTAATGTTAGCTTAACAACTTTGGATTTTTGTTAATTTAAAATTGGCCTTACATTTGGTGAAGAGTGCATTATGACTTGTTTAGGACTCAAAACTCAAAGTTTAGGACTCAGAACTTGAGTGCAAAGACTCGAGACTTACCTGTGATTTGCAAAACAATGACTTGGTCCCACCTCTGGTAATAATAACTTAAAGTCTGACCAGCCAGGCAAATGTAACCATATGAGCCTTTGTGTTCCTGTCTTCCAGCCAACCTCTTCACATTCTACATGATCTGCTTCCGTAAATGCGGGATGTCCAACACGGCCATCATTTACCTAAGCAGTCTGGCCATCGTGGACACCTTCTACCTGGTGTGGGTGATACTTCTTGACCTGACCCTCACTTTTTGGCTACTGCAGCCCTTCTGGCACTCCAATCCCTGGTGTGGCATCCTGGGATTCCTGCAGTATGGATCTCTCTACAGCTCCTCCTATATCGTGGTAGTGTTCACCATCGAGCGCTACCTCGTTCTTCGCAGCACAGTGGCCAAGCAGCACTTCTCTCAGGCCTGGGTTACTAAACTGACCTGTGTGGCTATCGTCCTGGTGTCACATCTTGTCTCTGTGCCAGTCAACTGGATCAACACTGTCACGGATGTCAACTTAACTGTGGGCACGGAGAATATGACGCTGCCCAGGTGTCATTACCGCGATGAGACCTACTCTACTGTTGTAGTGTGGATAACTACCTTCCTCTCAGGGGGAATCCCCATCGTGTTGGTCATCATCTTCAACTATCTCATCGGGTACCATCTGTGCCGAGCCAGCAACCTCTTCACCAAGGAAGAGCGTCGCGTCATGCATGGGAGGAGCACCAGGGGCATGTTGAGGAGGACCATCCTGCTGCTGGGCACCGTCTCGGTGACCTTCGTCGTCCTCAGCCTGCCCCGCTTTGTCACATATTGCATCCTGAGGACCAAGTACAACAACGAGAACTTCAACAGAGACGACTACAGCATCCCCATCAATGTGGCTGGAGACTTGGCCAACATGCTGCAGAACCTCAACTCTACCACCAACTTCCTGCTCTACTGCATGGTCAGCCGACGGTTCCGGCAGGAGCTGGTCCAGGTGGTGACTTGTAAGGCGAAGGCACTTGAGCTTGGCTCTGTCCTCACCCACACCACCATGAAAGTGTTCTCAGTGGCACATCATAAGGCCTCACCATCCAGCAACCCTGTGACTGTGGTGCTGACCAATCTCAAACTGACAAAGTAGAAAGAATCTGGAAGAATGGACAAAGACCAGACTTCTAAAATAACTTTCCTTTAAGCATAAACATTAATTCTTGACCTTGGTAATCGTAGTTTGACAAAATAATCTTAACTAAAGGCCCACTTACTGTTTTTTTAGGGCTTTTAATTTCATTGTCTTCAACAATAGATACATTTTTAGGTCATGTGATGACAACCAAGCCATTCCCACAAAAGCTGTAACATGCTAAGAAGTTATTAGTAAGTTATTAATAACTTACTCAGAACACTGCTTTTTCACTTGATGACTCGCTTGCCCGAAACCCACGATATTTTCCAGCAAGCTTACCATAACCATCGGATGTGTGAGTCAACCTGGTGGGCCTGCAGGTTGCGGGTTGATCTGTGCATCACTGTTCTTCCCTCCCATGTACCCTCAGCATCAGAGCTGGCCCTTCCATAACTGGGTTCGGGGTTAATGTTGCCCATGTTAAAATTGCTCTATACCTGTCTGAGATAGCGCACTAACAATATCAGACAGACAGAGGAGAAACCATTACCTCACTGGCAGAAGTACTGATGTGAGGGGACAAAGGGCTAAGGGAACATAGACATGCTCCTGAACTAATGAATGTGAAAGTAACCGTTTAAAAGACCATTCAAAGTTTTTCTCTGGAATGTAATTGGAGCTGCTGAGTCATCCAGGGCGTTTGTGTGGTTTTAAAGGAGAACAACTGGACCTGCTTCATGGCCTTGAAAATGTTTGGTTCATCCAAAACTGTACATATCATTCAATAGTATGATAATTTGTTGGAAATAAAATTTCAATACGCCTATTTATGTATGTGTCAAGTTAATTGCGCAGTTTTTGATTTATTTTAATAACTGCTTGAAGATTCACATTTCCTCTCTTTGAAACCCAAACAGTTAAACTCAACGGGCCACAGAACGCCTGCCTTGCTGAAGAAGCAACCAGACAGTGGCAGTCTTAGTGCCCAGCATTATTTGCATAAATAGGTCACGGGACTTCCCTGCTTTGCATAGTGGGAATATTTCCTGTTTGCCTCAGAACAGGTTTGTGCCGTAGCCGAGGGATAGGCAGATCTAAGCAAAGGTAGGTGTGGGAGTACTTCTAAGTTTTGCTTTATTTTCTGTATGTAAATTTATATGGAAAAACACACTGAAAACTTTTGAGATAGTTTTTATTTGTCTTTTAAGAAGGCATACCTGGCATATCTTTAGATCTGTGAGTTTGACCTTTGTACTAGCTTGCAGCGATCGTGTTGATACGTAACACTTAAACCCACTCACACCTATCCAGTGAGGGAGAAACACCACTCCTGAGAACAGTTTGTATTTGATCGTGTTCATTTCAATACTTTTTAAGATGCTGTTTACTCTGTAAGATGTGTATTTTATCTCATGGTGATACTTTTTACTTCTTGGTGGCGATTTTGTTGTTCAAAACAGACTTTGTATCTCAGTTGAAACTACACTTGTTTTCTTGCCAGCTGTGCAAATGTGAGGCACTCTGTACTGTATGTCTCCTGAAGTAGTCACGCTCTGTTAAATTCCTATAACGCTGTTTTCATTTTCACTTCACCAGAGGCAAAAGACACCTTTTGTGAGGGACAAAATGGACTCTTTTCAAGGTGGGAAACAAACCCTCATCAGGCTCGCAGCAGTCATAAATCTGTCTCGCCTTTTAAAGTGTGTTTCTGAGTGAAGCAAGTCAAGCAAACGTGTTTTTCTGTTGTCTCTTCCTGACAGGGCCTTGCCCTCATCAGAGTGTTCCTGTTGAGATGGATGAGAGAATGACATCCTCCAGTCTGGATTTAGCCTGGCCTCCCCCTTGCAATCAGTGTAGTGGACACACAGAGACCAGCAAAGGGCCACAGGAATATGGCTATGAGCAAGTAAGGCGGGCAGCACACAATGCCGGCCAGTGGAGGCTCCCTGAGAGCCAGGGTCAGCCCGAACCTAGAGCAGCCCGTCATGCTGTCCCCCAACCTCCTTTCCTCCTCCCTTCACACTTAGGACAGATGAACCCTCTGAACCCTGCAGGTGTTTGGCTTCATGGTCTCAGACAACAGGCGCCATTATATGAACAGGACTTCATGGTTCACCACAGTAGAGACTTTGCAGGCCCTTCAAACTGGCCTCAGGACCACTCTGTGGAGGAAGAAGAATTCCTGGAGCCTCCTCAGTCACTTAAGTATAATGATAACTGCACCCACTATGTCCCATCACGATACCCTGCAGCACATGCGCACGGTCAGTGTCACTGTTGGATTATTATCATTTAAGGGTGTTTGGTGTTACTGTCAGTGGGAACATGTGTTCATTCTTACATTTGACAATTTGGTTTCATTGTCAGTCTGAAACACAGCTGATAAATGATATCTTTGACCATGAGATTTATAAGATTTTTGAAGGTTTGACTGTTTTGTTGGTGAATGACATGGTAATATTTCATATACTTCACATTTGATGACAGCCAATATCTAAACTTACTATGCAGTATAAATTATACAGAGCCTTTTTTTCTTACTTCTACTAGTTTATGTCCATATTTATTCATTTATTTATTTTTTTATTTTTTTATTTGGATAGATTTTAAAATATCTTTCTTTGAGATTTCTGCCTCCTTCCCCAACACAATGAAGTTGAATGGGAAAGAAAACATCAGTAAAAAATTATGTTGAAGGTCCGTAAATTATCCACAATAAATTTAATCTCATATTCAATGTTGGAAGCACCACAAATTCAAAATATTTCTCTTGCATTGTGCTGTTAAAGAGGCAGAAATCAGAGGCAGATATCTAAAAACCTGCAAAAATAAAACCAAAATTATCTGCATGGCTCAAGGAGGAAGTGAGGGAATGTGTCTGTCTGTAATTAGGGTGAACCAACCATGGCTGTATAAAGGCACATGAAGCCAAAAAAGTGCCACTTCCCAGGTACAAAATTACCCGGATCATCCGCATCGCTTGGCCCATAGAGCAAGTGCACTAGAGACTTCCACTGACTGAACAGCTAATTTCTGGTTTAGGCTTCTGAACATGAATGGGGATAAGAGGATAGTAAATCAATCCTGATAGTGAGACAACATTTTGCAGGGGTTATGATGTTCAGAAAAATATATCTGACATGTCTTCCCGGTAAGACATACGGTAAGTTTGAATATTGGCCTTTCATTAAATACAGAATATTAGCAGACATGTTAGATTGCTCCAATATTTTTTATACCTTTTAACTGACTGTATAGTAAAACCAACAACAACAACCAACAACAAAATAGTAACTAAGATGTTAGCATAGCACGCTGACATTAGTATTAATATTCCCCTGTGCCGAGGTCAGTGGTTCCCAATCTTTAGGGTCCCCATCCCTACAAGTGGTTGCCAGGATGTAAGATATGATAGGAAAGATATGTCAGCATTTGATTTATTTCTGAGGGAGACGACTAAATTGAAGTGTTTTGCAGGTTGTAAAAAGTGAAGCGCACCGCACTGCCTTTTTTTAAACTCGCTGCTGTAACACAAGAATTTCCCAGTTTGGGATCAATTAGGTACTATTTATCTATCTATCTATCTATCTATCTATCTATCTATCTATCTATCTAATTGAATGCCACTAGTAAAAAAAAAAACAACTTCCTGCGCCTTCTGATTGTTGCCAGGCAACCACCCTATCGTGTCCTTACACTACCTTTCCTGTGTAATCTACCTTTTTTTTTGGTTTGTTTTTCACAATAGTCAGTAGCTAGTTTCTAAAATGTTGAGGCAGAGGGTACTTGCTGTAGCTTTGGTTGAGGCTGAGAGGCTCTCAGCAAATAGTGTACTGGGCACAGGGAAACAGAGATCTGTGTGGGTACATGAGACCCAAAAAAAGAGGCTGGATGATGGGGAGTACCACCAGCTGGTCCAGGAGCTTCACCTACATGATGGCCGGTTCAAGGCATATTTTAGGATGACT
>JAPZEB010000010.1:3233705-3251931 GCA_029783705.1 Chaetodon striatus
CAGTAGGACAATGGATTGGTCACCATTCACCTGATTGCTTATATGCCTATTATCTTAGACCCAGGTGACAGAATTTGGATGAAATGATGTTCTGGTTCCTCACTGTTAAAATTACACTGATTTGACTAAGGCTGGCTGAGCACTTTCAGATCAAACCATCGTGCTGTATTTGTCATAGATTGGGCCGGATGTGGGTTGGATCACTACTGGTCTACAGAATGCCTTGTTGAAGTCAAGACTGGGGACAAAACTGTTTAAGAAAATGCTTCATTACCCATCGTCAGGTGTTATTAAGTAGGCCTTAAGCACTGTGCACACTAGCAATATAGGAAGTCCTCCAGCTTGTTTAGTTATAACCAGGCTGGGACGTCATCTCTCCTCAGCCCCTGGCTTGTTGCTCAGGCAACCAGCCAGGACAGGCCTGCCCATGCAGCAGGAGGGGGAGCCCACCTATTTGTCCAGTGAACAAAGCCCAGACACAGTCAGAGGGAGACTCACCCAGTCAGTGACAGGCTTGGACACCATCCTAGCAGCTCACCCTACTACACCATGAATTTGGCAAGTGTTTTTGAGACAGGCTTTGTTAGTGTGTTGTGAGTAAATTAAGCTCCATACTGAAACTGAAATATGTTGCACGTCATGTCCGAGTTCACATTTTCCTTTCCAGGCACAGGCAGGAATTTTAGTGGTCAGTAGTGGTTGTTGTTGGGAGGTGGAGGTGTTATTACAATAAGAATTCAGAACACTGCTTACTTTGTAATTGTTGGGAATGCTTTTGCATTCATGTATTCCCCCAGATATTGGACCTGCAGTGGCATACTGCAAGCAGCAGCCATAACGATGGACTGTGATGTGTCAAAGGTTTGCCCACACTGCAATAAACACTTTTTGCCTGGAGCTCTTCATCTATTCAGGTCACTGTGGCTGCTTCTTCCTTTACCTTGCCTCCCTTGCAATATTTAAAGCACCCTCTGACTACTTATCAAACTCATTCTGCTGAGTAAGATTGTCATGAAAGCTCCAGGACTACTAAATTGACCTTGAAGTGAGATTGTTTTGTCAACTGCTGTTTCCAAGGTCAAGAATAACCACAAACTTTTAGGACGACTTGGATGAGAAGTCCTTGAAGTGCTCAGAAAAATGGAAATTTAAGCCCATTTTATACTTCACACATCCGCGAGGACTTGCTTTGGTCCATGTGACTTAACGTTGTCATCTGCCCATGTCTGCCAGGGCCTGCGTGGACCCCTATGTGCATGTCCACTTGCAGCCTATTTTTTGTGACCGCACAGACTGTTTGCATAGTAAGCACACCGACTGTGCCTGCTCCAGTTCTACTGCACTGTGGAACAATCCTGTCCAGTTGGTGGTGTATGTAAATCTAGCTGGTTTGCCAAGAAAAAGAAGTAAGCGAATGGATGCTTATTTTGAAGAGATGTTCCGTGAGGATATCCATCATTACCCACATTGATATAATTTTAATAAGACAGCCAAATGACATTGAAAACGCAGAAGTTTTACTGCTGTTATTAGGTTTCCGTTGGCCCTTTTCTTCTTCTTCTTGATTTTTATATCAGTTGGCAAACAGTGTTATGGTGCATTACTGCCACCAACACCAACAGACACGGACCCTTAAAGTATGAATGGAACTGTTAGCGTGTTTGCATGAGCAGTACACATTAACTGTTCGCAGCAATCAACACTGAAAGTATGTTTAAGTCTCTGAACACGTACAGTTCCAGTTTCCACTGGGTAAATTGCTGTGTGACTCAGTGGAAAGCTCCAAAACACCTGCTCAGTGTACCTGTAGGTGAGATTATTGAGGGTGCTAAAAATGGTCTATTTCTTTGTTTTCATGTGATGTAGCACCATAGTTAACATTTCTGACCTGAGGCTGCTCCCTCTGTAACTTCCTGATATAAAGCATTCTAGTGGTCAGCTTTTAACATTAGGCAGTAACAGGAAGCGTTGATGGGGATTTGATGTTGTGTGGTGGTTAGGAGTGGTGATCTGGCACTCTCTTATGCCTATGCATTATGCAAAATGCAGTATTTCTGCAGTCCAGTGAGTAGAGAGCATAGTGCATGTGAGATGCAATCGTTGGTGTTTCATCAGGCTTTATGTGAAGTCTGGCCAGCTGAATCATTAATAGGGCTTGTTTAAATGCACCAGAGCTGCTCTGTTTATGGAAGTGGCGGAGTGCAAAGGATGAGGGACTGCTGTTTAGAGCAGAGTGGACAGATTTGAGATTTGCAGTTTATGTTGTGTGCTAGAGAACAGGCACATGGTCTGTCATGTGTTTGGTGTAAAGGTGGAGAGTTGCAAATGTAGAGAAGAGTGAAGGAGGTTTCTGTGCCTTGTCTCTTATTGCAGAGTGGCCTTCTCCTGACATTTATTACGAAACAGACCTCCAGCACTGATGTAGCTAATACCTGAGGTGCATAATCTGATCGCTGGTTTGATTCTGACTGTGGACCTTTGTTGCATGTCATTCCCCCTCTCTCTGCCCTCATTTCCTGTTAGGAATAATAACCTCTAAATAAAGGCAAAAAATACCTCCTACCTATTAAGGTTTAATTTTTTGTGTCACATGACCAACATGACAAGACTTGAAGGAACAGCCAAATTAAGAGGCAGCAATCTGGACTAGACTGATTTGCCATGACAGCAGATAGACTGACAGATTCCTGACAATAAGGTTCATAATTTTATCTCTATCTTTTTTTTTTTTTTTTTTTTTTTACAGTTAAGCAGGAATTGCCTCACCTCCTGAGCTACATGATGCTGTTCACTGGCACTGCAGCAATGCCACAACCATTATTACCACCCAAATCAAAGTGGTTTCCTCTTAAGCTCACCCAAAGTGCTTTCCTTGCCACTTGAATTAAAATTACTTGAATTGCCACACATTGGGCATTTGAATTTGTCTTTTTAGAGAGGGACTGCCATAACTGGTTAGTCTCAGAATTGACCCCCTACAACCAGGGTTGGGCCACTGTAAAAGTTTTTACAATGGTATTAAGATCTGGACCGGACTGGACCAGGATATCGAATTGACTCAGCAGCCGCTCCCAAATGGAACAGAAGGACACAGTGTCCGAACAACATATGAGCAATCTGACTATTACCACATTGCATCGTGTAACGTGGGAGCCCTCTGTCCATATTGAATGTGTTAAAGGGGAACACAGCCTAAATTGATAATTCCAACATGACATTTTCATGGCCAAGGGAAGATGGATAAATAACACGAGTTACACTTTCCCAAAGCTAGAAACCAAAGAAGTAGTAGTAGTAGAAGTGGGTGTTTTCAGTGTCAACTAAAATGTCTTCCCTAGTTTGTTGTCTATGGAGCAGCTCCAGGCTTTATACCCTGTGACATCACAAATTTGTGTCTTAGTACTGTAGCTTTTTGATTTTGGAGAGAGTTATTCATTTGTACTAATATTTTGGACTGTCCAGGACCATAGGAATAAAATGTATAAATTCTGGAAGTGGGTTAAGTTAAATATGCACCTCTTTCATGTTACGTAAACAAACAGCTTAGGCCTATCATATGGATGCTTGAGATCAGACTGGATATGTAACCACTAAAAATATTGGTGAGTAGTCTAGCTTCAATGTGTCGAACAGCAAGTAGCTTAGCTTGTTATTAGCCATGGTCATTTACTTTGTCAGAAATTTTTAGCTCTCTGGTGATCTTTCTTCAGCCTGCCTCCGTTGGTTTTTGTAGTGGAATATGGAGCTATTATACAGATAATTCTTCAATTGAAGTTCATGAATTAGCTTTTCTTTGTTCATTGTGGTGCTTTCAAAGCGAGCGACAGGTTGTAGCCAGTAAGGACTCCTCTTTCATCAGCTTTCAGAATGTTGCCATATTGGTGCAGTTTCTTGAGAGACACCGCCATGTCTCCTCTCGTCACCCCAAAAAACACATAAACTTTCCTGTAAAACACAACCTGCACAGCTCTGCTGTTTGCTGGTGCTCAACTCACACCCTTTAAGACACTGTTTACTCCATTAGGCGGTTCATAAACAAACATAATATTATGTTCATCACATCATAGTGCTAATTACTATTGCAATACAAGTTTGCACTTTAGCACCTTGATAACGTCAGCTCAGGTTGCTTATGCTGGCTAGTTTTTCATTTGCCAGAATGTGTCGCAGTGACAAATGCCAGGTCAGCCAGTTTGCATAAAATCAAACCGGTTAAAGCTCTTACACTGGACCGGACTGGCAAAACCAAATATTGACCAAACTCTACTCACAACAGACATGTACTTGTGGTTGAACTCTTCGTAATGCATGAGGCATGTGGGAAGTTAGTTATCTTGGATCTAACAGTATGTAGGGTTCAGCATGGTCTGTGCACTAACCCGCGCATCATCTTCTATCTGCAGCGATTATTGTGTACAGACTACTATAGCACTCTGCTATTTGTTAGAGTTGCCATTGCTTTTCCACACTGCAGTGAGCACTGAGGACATCAGCATCTAATGCTGTTGAAGTTGATAGGTCTATGTTTAAACTTTAACAGTAGCAGCAGCCATTGTACAGCATGTCTGTTGTTTTCTGCTGTCTTTATAGAGACCCTGGCTATCTGATTGGAAGCAGGCAGTAGAGGAAGTGATTGGCTGGGGAATACCGTGGACCAATTAGCTAATCATCAACAAGATGCTCTGAGCGTTCAGTGCAACAGCAGGCTGCGATGTTTTAGATTTTAGAGGCATGTGCTGAGCCTGTGCGCCAGCTGCAGTTATGTAACTGCAGAGGTTTGTTGGTGTGTGTGCGTGAGATTTCGAAGCCTGGCCCAAGAACAATGCAGCAGGCCTTATTGTACACCCTCTTCCAAAAGTCCATTAATGAAGCACTTGAAGTCTTCAGTGCCCATCTTTACTCTGGACAGTTGTCTTCATTCACTTTCCCGACATGTTCCAGAAAACACTAAAAGGCCCCCCTTGAAATAGTGGTTCAGTTTGGCAACATGTCAGCTCCCCCACCACAGCCGGACTCCTCCACTAAGATAGGAACGCACAATGCAGCCCCTGTGTAATTAGTTTATAAAGAAGGGAGCATAAAGTCCTCTTTGGCTCTTATTCATACGCTGACTGCTCATCTGTATATTCCATCCCCTCTCTCCTCTCCAGCAGTTAATTTAAGGAGAAGATGATGGGAGAGAATCCATTAGAAAGAGTGTGATTTAGAGGGTTGTCACCCTCCTCTGTTCACTCCCCCTCCTTATTGCAGTCATTTTGTTCTCCCCCTCAGACACACACCCTGGAACATTGTGTGAATGTGCATGTCCCTACGTTTCTGACTTAAAAGTATTTGTTCTACTCTTCCTCAGTGCATTTTGGTAGAAGCTTAGTCCACAATGCATTTTAATACAGAAGCTGTACACCACTAACATTAACATTTGGAATGACCCAACATCATGGAAGGACATAACCACACACACGGCCAACACTTAACTCATTAGAGCGGTGGCAGCAAACATGAAGGATGGTGCCAGCGTTGCTACCCTGGCAGAGGAGGTATTGATTGGCTGCTCTTGTCATGCAGATTAGTTAGCTATTTCTGCATGGAATTAACTGTATTTATACATTTGCCGGGTAACACAAAAAAACACACAAGCACTTCCAGTTTCAAAGAACTCGTAGGCCTAAGGATTTTGCTTTGGAAGGGGGTGTTTGTGTTTTTCTGCGTAGGCATGTGTTTTCTAGAACAATGCCAATATCTGGGAAATAATTGTTCCTAGAAGAGCATATTGGATTTAGAGTGCATTTTCCATAAATGTAACTGAGGTACATCAGTCACTGCAATGTAATAACCAGCACAAAGAAAAGTGGTGGAGCACATCCATACTTGGAATAACTGACTGTAAATATAATAAAAGATGTGTGGGCTTCCTGGGGCTTAGTGGGTAATACACATACCATGTGACCACAGTGTCTTCCATTCAACTCTGTGGACCTTTATTGCCATGATTCTTTCTTAATCCCAGTATTTTCAGTTTATATCTACACTGTAAGAAGGCAAAAAGCCACATGAATAATCTTCATTATCTATTTTGATTTCCCGATTGTTTAGAAATTTTAGATTTTTTTTTAGGATGTTTTTTTGTAATCTGTGTCTTTCACTGATACGCCAGTATCTGGTATCTCCTGGATATGATAAAAACAAGTTGATGACTCATGCTGTCCATGGAGGCATATACTAATTTTTTGTCCAATGAAACGCTTTCTAGAATTGTTATGACCCATGATGACTATAAATACTGCCTGTTACCAACCAGCATTCAGGACCAGCAAGGAACAGCTAGCTTGCAGTTGTGGGTTGTCACCGTGTTTTTGGTTGCGGTAACTCCTGGGGTGACCGCTGGATGCTGTCCTGACCCACAGTGGTAGGACATTTACTACCATGGTCAGTGGACCCATAAAGAATTTATAGTAATGTTCATTAGTGGACATTTTTAGTTGCTTGCTGGCATGTCCATTCTTAAAATCATGCAATGCAGGTTGTATATTATGCTAAACAAGCTAATATCATGTCCATCACATTTGTATCATTTATATCTCTTTATTCAATTAATGTATCATAGTTTTTCTAGCTGCAATTTCACTTGAACTTTATTGTTTAGTTAAAAGATTCTAATAATTACCTTGCTTACACTCCTCCTTTTCATGTTTTTGAGCCATCTAATGTAAAAAAAAGAGATGGATGATTGAAATCTGATTGTCAAAACCCCTGTAGAGTTTGTTTGAGACACATTTTAGCTTGTTTTAAAGGTGTCAATGCGTCAGTTTCTCAAAGACACACATATATTCTTCACTCCTTCTAAGTGTAACTACATCAATAAGTGATCTTTGGAAGCAGCCACTCCCAGCATTTTGCCCCTGTGATAACTGCAGCTAAAGTGACTCTCAAATCAACCATCTGTCTCCTTGTCAAAGATAGCGCCTCCAATATACTGGTCAGTGCAACCATTGAGAGTGAGAGCCCATGAAGACAATCAAAACTTTTGTCATGTGTTTCTGTTCATTTATAGATAGGTGTATAGTCTGACGAACAATGGTTTTGTTTCATGATCACCTATAGTATATATTATCCTCGCAAAACATAATTTTGATATTGATCCCTTAGATTTGTTTTTTATTTATGTTGTAACCAAGATCAGGGTTTCCCAAACATTTCATTTATTTGTGGCACACCGCTACAATATTGGCATTAGCTGCCACATTTAGATTTTTTTTTTTGGAACTGCACCCCACGGTCCAGTGCTGGGTCTAATCAGCAAAAGAAAGTTTGCTTGTACTCACCTCTACAGCAGATGCTCCTCTAATCCATCCATCTGATCTTATCAGGTCTGATTTATCTGACCACAAACTGATCAAAAAGAATTCTTGAGTGTGAAACTCAACATTCTGCTGCTGAGGAATAAAGTAAAGCTCATGAAGAGTTTCACCTGCACTGCATTCAAGAACCCACAAATACCTCTTTCTCTGGATATGAGACAATTGAAATGACAAGTGTAAACTGGGCCAAATAGTCTTAAAATTTAAAAAGTCTGTCTTTGTATCTGACTCGCAGTATGAGATTAAACAAACTTCTCTCCCAAAATGTCTGTGTGTATTTTTCAGCAGGTCTTTATGAAATATTCTTAAATTTATCTTTGTGAAACATTAAGATACTTTGTACCACAGAGTTACTTTGCCATCCCTGTCAGCATCCCTCTGCCTCTTTCTCCTCCAGAGCTCCTCCTGCTCCATCTCATCAGCCTCAGTTTGTGTGTATGCTTTCTGTGTGTGTCAGATTACTTGCCTTAATGCTATCACTTCCCTAAACTATTAGTAGGTGTTGTGTTTTTTCAATTTTGCTTGCCTCTTTGCCCTCATATCTCCTCATTCTATACATTCAATGTCACTGTCTCCTGACCCGGCCACTTGTCTGCAAAGATTTATCTGTAACTACTAATATGAATAATTGTGTAATGATTTTGGTTAATATAATGGTGTAAAATTAGGGACTTCATACATTTCTAACCAAATATTTTTTTAAATGGTGGTTTTTGAACATTTTAGTATGTAAACATGTTCTAGTAGGAGCCCAAAATACGAGTATGAACCTAAAAATGAGAATCATAGGTCTCCTTTAACATTTGGCACGTAGCTGAAGGGCCTATCGGGTTTGAGCTCGGCTTAACATCTCTGCTCGAGTGCACCCTGATTAAAGTTCTCTGGAGGCCGAGTTTTTCTCACCTTCACCACCATCATCACGGATGTGCATAGTGAGCACATATATTCTGCCGTTCTAATGTTCCCTCTCCAGCCGGTGGGAGTGCTTAGGCCTCGATTTCACACATCTCTCCCTGGGCCTTTTTAATTAATACCAACACTAGTTTTATTAACGTCTCCTCTCACTCCTCCCTGTGGCAGCTGTCTGTCTGATTACAGAGAGTGTCTGAGTGCTCCCCCAAACTGCTGAAAGTAAAAGAGAAAAAAAAATGAACTCAGTGCACTCCGCTCATATGTAGAGCACACGGTGAGAAATGTATGTTTGCTCTTTTCAGCACAGTACAGTTCGAACATGAGGATAATTGGCGTCACCAAATGCCACACTCTGAACATAGTTACGGCTTGTACATGTCAGAGGAGACTGTGGCTTTGTTGGAAGCTTTCAGGTGTAAGTGTGTGTGTGTCTGTCTGTGTGTGTGTGTATGCGCACAGCAGAGTGTTCCTGGAAAAGAGCATTTGTACTCAGCGAACCTACCTTGGACAAATAAAGGTCTCTTCTTTCTACCTCTGTGTTCCAGTAGGCACTCTTGTATTTTGAGCTCAGAGGAGTAATGCTTGTAACAGGAACGAGGATTTGCTGCCTCAACAAAATCAACAAGTAAAACAGAGAGCAACCTTATGTCCTTCAGCACCATCACTGACAGATTTTAAGATTTGCAAGGACATTTGCCTGTTTTTCCCATAATAAGCAGGACTCTTAAACTGTATTGAAGTTTTAAAGGATGGCTGGTTACCAGGCAGAGTGGCTGACAAAGTAAACAGACTTGACTGCCAAGGAAAAAGTTACCAGCATGACTCATGACTGACGGCCACTGCGGAATCTCTCTTGTCCAGAAGAAACCCCACTTCCTCTGAGCAGTGTGTCACGTCTACATGGCTTCAGTGTGCCACTTCAAACCCCTTTAAAGGCCCTGCACACTGACACAGGTCACACAGGCCTTGTTTCCACTTGGCAGTCCGGTTCAGTTCAGTTCTGGTTCCTTTACCGCCTGCTTTTTGTCACCCCTCTGTTGAGGTACCAAACATATTGAACCAATACTAAAAGGTGGAGCTAGAAACACTGCAGTCCATTGATTGGTTTAGAGAGAATCTCCATTTTGCTTGACAAAGACTCAACACAGAAAAACCTGCTATTTTTAATTATCCCATTCATGGCAAGACTCTTAACACTCCAGCCTGTTCTTTTTCATTCTGAAAATGTCAGCATGCAACCCCATTCTGTAGACAATCAACGAGGTCCAGACGTTCCTCTGCATCGTGGGTTTAGAGAAAATACAGTGAGAGTGGGATGGAGTGATGAATAACAAAAACCCCGCCATTTAAGAGTACTGTCTGTGGTGGAAACGTCAAACACATACATCACTGTATGGGTCACAAATAGGTTCTGGCTCAGGTTCTTAATTGAAAGTATTTGGTAAAAATCGGGCTATTCTGGCTTATCAGACCTCTGCTTAAGTTGAAGGTGGATGGAGATATGCAGAGATTACGTGAGGTCACTAAACTCTGTACATCCATGAATAATGAATGAATTTCAGACTGCCCACACAGTCCTGAGAAGAGGTCACACTAAAATGACTGCTTTTTTAAATGGAGTTTGGTGGGTTTGGTGACAACGATTTTGGGGTTTCTGGTTAAACAAGGAAAATTTTACTTTTAAACAAAAGGGTCCGTCTCTGTAGGGATCCTTTCTATAATGTTGACATACACTTCTAATGATAGTCTGAGCCTGTCAGTGGCAAAACAAGCACTTTAAGTGGACTCAGATTGAAGATGCACAAATGCCCCGAGTGGTTACATCACAGCCTGTTGTGCCGCTGCACAAATATGGGTCCAGGTTTGAAAAATACCAAAGTTACCCCTTCAGAAGTTAACAGGAAGGTGTGTCTTATTTAAAGTGGATAGATCTCATTTTCTGTCATTCTTGCAGCGTGGCTAACAACAGGTTAACATGTCTGAAGTGCTGTCTGACAGACTCACTCACTGGCTGGTTGTATGACTAAGCTGCTGGCTGACTGCCTTACTGACCCAGTAGTGGTGTGGGGCTGTTGTTACCCTGGGTGCTGAGTCATGGAGCTGCCCCACAGATTACTATGAGGAAGTGGGAAGTGAGAGGAGACTGAGGACGGTATTTGGCAGAGTGGACCTCCTCTACCTCAGCGCTCCTCCCCCGTGGAGATAAGGCTCTGAGGCTGTCACTGCTCCTCCCTCCCTCCCTCATTCACAAATCCTCCAGTAGGAAGGTAGACAGGAAACAAGCTGCTCATGTGGCAGGGGAACAGTGGGATAATAAGTTGGAATTGTACAAGTGCACATAACACACAGCAGCCACCTCACACATACACTGAAAAGAAGCTCTTGGGCAAAACCATTAATTAGACAATTGACAGAATATTTATCAGCAGCAGTTTTAACAAAAGATTAATTGTTTTAAGTCATTTATTGAGCTGTCAGACATTCTCTGGTTCTGGTTTTTCCAATGTGAGGATTTACTCTTCCAACTAAACAACTAATGAATTGAAAACGAAAAATGGGAATGAAACTTTTCAGTGTGTCTTGTCATTTTTCTACAGGGGAAGAATTTTATTTTTTGTTAGTCTCCCAAAATTCTTGACCTGAACAATTAAATACTGATGTGCTATTTAAAATTGGAAGTTAATGAAAAGATGACACCTTCCTCCATGCAGCTGACGGAGACAAACTTCCATATTTTTTTGGAAGATATGAAGTGTTCAGTCACTGAGAACAACAGCTGCTGTGTTTATCAGGAGAACAATGAACAAGCTGCAACAATTAGTGTCATGCTTTATCGTCACATTCACCCAAACAGTGATTAACAAAACTATATCTTTTTAAATGCACCTGTGTCAGTGTCAAAGATTCTTTGTAATTTAGGTTGACCTCCATATTCATTCTTTGTACTGAACAACAAACTGAAAACCCCAGATTATGACTTTGCTTAACATTTACTTACAACATTCAGTTAAAGGAATACTTCACTGGTAAATGACGATTTGTATATCACCTACTCACCCTGTGTGACATTAAATTTATAAGGAAAAGATTTGTTTTTCTCGCATGCCTCCCTTCGACAAAAAATCCAAAACTTACAGACTCTCACACAACTCATGCAGTAAAATCCAAGTCTTATTTATCCAGTCATCTGCTCAGTACTTCCCAAACAGACAGTTCTTTGTGACACTTAACTAAAATAAAAGTAAAACTTTTCTGTGTTGTCTTTAAAGCCAGAGTTCATTGACAAACACAGTAATTTTACCTGTCTAAGTGAGTCCAAACAAACCCATTCAAACACCAAAGCCGAACAAATAACAGAAAACTAACCAACTAAAGCAGCGGTAGACCAGCAACTCCCATGGTCAGTAAAGTAAAATCAATGTCTTTGTAAATGGAGTCTGATTTTGGTAAGTTTCCGTTTAAGTTCAGTTCTTCGCCATTCGTACTTAGCATACGAATGGATAAATAAGACTTGGCTTGTACTGTACGAGTTGTGTGAGAGTTTATAAACAGATGTTTTGATATAGTTTTGCTGTTTCTCCAATTCATGAACAATTTTTTTTAGTCTTTGGAATTCCTGTTCACTGTGAGGCATGCAAGAAAAACAAAGTCTTCTTCACATATTCAGTGTAACACAGGGTAAAAATTGATGTATAAATGGTCACTTGAGGGGTAAAGTATTCCTTAAAGATCCACAAATTGGTTTGAGTCCCAATGCTAATTTGAACAAGGGTATTGGACATTGGCCAGATAATGACTGATTCACATTAAATAATTGATCAGTTTAGTCATAAAATTCAGTATTTCCACTGTCTGTTACAATACCAGTCAGTCAAGGTGGGCTGTTGACTTTTTAGTGTCAAGTAAATTCCCTCTGGTGCTGTAAGTAACATGACTTCACTTATGTATGCCAGGTCATGGCCTGAGTTAAGGTAAAATGTGTAGAATTGAGTAAAAGAAAGATGGAAATAGTTGGATCGGTAAATCCCAACTAACAGTTGCTTAAGGTGGCTATGTTTGAAACATGCCCTGGTCACTTGTGCAATTTTCAGTCACTGTTATGAACCCACCAGCAAAATGCAAGCACACTCTGGCTGACAGTGATTGAGTGGATCCTCTGGGTCACGTGTGATTCCTTGTTTCACTCTGTGGTGCATTAAAGGGACACTGCAAATGAAAGCATGTCAGGAGGAATTCACTCAGCATACCAGTAAGATCAATTATAGATTCATGATGCCAGTTCCAGAAAGTTCTTGGTAAACTGTGCAGTCTTAAGTTTGACTACATCACAGTAATGAGCCATCAGACTGAGGCAGCAGATGTTCTTTGTATCTGAAACATGAAATCCTGTTTAGTCCACACGCCTTCAGGTTCTGCTTCTCTTGCTTACTTTTCTATCTGCTCTCACACATACAATCATATACCCACTCTGGCTTTCTCACTCTCATTTTATTCTGTCTTTTCACCCCTCCCTGTTTTCTTTCTTGTGCAGACACACACACTTTCTCCCTCATTATAATTTTCCTCTCTGTCTGCTCTTCCTCTCTTACTTTGACTCTCTCTTGCTCTCTCAGACACACACTTTCTCCCTTCGTCTCTCTTTCTGTGGCCTGACCAGCTGGGTGGAAAGAATCACTTGTTTATCTCTCCCGCTGTCCGTCAGGGACTTTTGCTTTGCCGTTGCTTAGCAACTGCAGCAGAAGCCGACATTGGCTGCTTGTGGTGTGTGTGTGTGTGAGAGACTCCATGTTGACACGGCAGAGACACAGACAGACGCGTGCCGTCCTCACCGCTCTCCCACAGCTCCTTCACTGCCGGAGTGGCTGCCAGCCTTTGTGTGGCTCGCAGTGTCACTACACACACCTTGGCCTTGTACATTTAAGACGCACACATACACACTGCTGACTTGACAGAGAGCTACTGATCCTACTGTCCCTCTGCAACTACCTGGCTGCGATAGCATAATCTGTTGATTTGTTTTTTATTCAATTAGCTGTTAAGTCATGATCCTTTGATTCCCAGGCTTCAAACTGCACTTTTGTCCTAGACTCATACTCTCAAAAGGTTTTTATAGGTAATAATAGATTTCAGAATAACCACAGCTGTTTGAAATTGATGAAATATTTTAAGTGAATACTTGCATTTAAGATTAGGATTCATAATGAATTAAATGTATGTAAAATGTGGGTGCACCCTCATTACCAAACGGTAATCCAGCTAATAAGTAAATTCACATCTCTGTGACACTGATAGAAACTATGGTTGTACAACAGCACAATAACCAATAAATAACTCTGTATCAAGTCAAACAAGAAACCTTGAAACTAACTCAATGTCAGTTTTTACTCAAGTCCTGGCTTCTTCTGGGTCTGATTAAAACACCCAATGTGAATAAATTACAAAAGCGTAATAACAAACCACAAACTTGGGTCACTATAACAACATGCAAGGAGGGTTTACAACCAAACATGATAGCTCTTTCTGCTCATTAACACCAGACTAAGGTTGAAGTATCATGACCTAGTGAAAAGTGGTCAGTCAAAATTTGCCAGATTTCAAAGTGATATATTCAAACAACCGGTGTTGTTTGTTGGTTTTGAACAGTGGTCTGTAGGTTGGCATGCATTTGGCCTAGATGTCAGTCCATTCACCATCCACCATCCCCTCCACCTTATGATGACAAATGATACGTATGAAATGTACAAATGTAATAGTCTGCAGAAACGTTTTTGTTTGGCGATAGTGCTGGCAGTATAGCTGTAATGCTCTATAAATACAGATGGATTTTGATTGGCTGTCAGTATTTCTATCATACAGCAAATCACTGTGAAAGTGATCCCAACCATATTGTTTTCTACCGTCGTTGTTGTCATAGTAGTGGAGGGTACTCTGCCACTCACTTGAGTTATCGCTCTTGTTGTGGACAGCCCTTAATGAACCAAAACTCAAAGATATTCAATATTCAGTTTGCTATGATAGAGGAAAACAATAAGCCCTCTCTTATTAGAAGCTGAAAACAGCAAGTGTTGATAACTGACAATCAGTTATCAATATGTAATAGAACCTCTTCAGTCAGTTGATCACTCAGAGAGTGAGTGCTAGATTGTTCATAATTTGGAGTCACAGTTTTTCATGTGTTTAATATTTTATAATGCAGCCCTCATTTAGCCAAGCATGGCATTCAAATGAATAATATTTCATCTCCAAGGACAGACTAACGATTGAAAATGTTCCGCTTTATCTCATAATGATGGTCTGGTGTGTGTTTGCCTCACACACAAACCTGTTTCAATACCACAGTCCTCCATAGGGAGCTCCGCCTGTGAGCTCCAGCATACGCTGCTCCCTGCTCTTATATGCTAGATGTCTGCTTCAGTCTAACACCAGGCCTCTTCTGAGAAGCTCATTGTCTTTCAGCACCACATCTCATCTTGCATCACCCTCCCCTCCCATTTGGAGGCAGTCATATGTATCGTTGTGCAGAGAGATGCTGGGAATATTTCTTCCTCTTTTGGAAGCTCCACTCTGGTTCCAACACTCTCAACAATCGTGCCCAGGAGACTGCGGTATCGCAAGCGTCGTCTGTCATACCATAGCATGAGGATGGAGAATTAGCAAGCTGTGTGTGTGTGTGTGTGTGTGTGTGCGTGTGTGTGTGTGTGTGTGTGTGCGCGTGTGTGTGTGCGTCTGTGTTTGGGGTGGAGGGACAGTGCCAGAATCCCCTTCCCTTTCCGCTCCTGAAGCCCTGCTACCAGTGCTGAGGGTTGGAGAGGCAGGCACGTCTCTGGGCATGTGCAGACACGTCCGGGCAAGAGTCAAGCTCCTGCTCAATACTGCCTCCCCCTGTCCAGCTGCCAGCCTGTCACTGGTGCAACATCAGCGGACAGAGTCAGAAGCTCAGATTTCTGTGAGCCTCAGCCTTTGTTGTCTTCATTTTTACCCTGCTGTTATTATCCCTTATGTAACCCGATTAAACACAGCGCAGGCTCCTGCAGCAGACTGCAGATAAAAGCACTGGCCCAGGCCAGTAATGACAGAAAGGGAATGAATCGGAGCGTGGCGTCTGCAGCACAGTTCACCTCAGATGACTCCCAGGCAGTGTGCGTGTCTGTCTGGGAGTGATGATGTCACATCGCCCCGGTTATAAATACTGTATCTCCCTCTCTTGGCACAGGCTGACCTCACTTCACATCACTCAAGACCTCAATCCTCTCCACTCTGCTCCACCCACAATCCCCAGAGACACTCTCCCTCTCTGTTCCTGTTTAGTTATTTAGCTAATGGGCTGCTTTAACACTGTGTACATGTCTGTCATGAATCATGGCATTAAAGGCTTGTTGTCGCACTCATCCATCTGTGTTGCCTCACAGTGATTGGTCAGAAAGTGCACGGGAGGACAGAAACAGTTTACTGGACCCTCAGCACACTCCATCCATCTCACTTGCACGCTGTCAGTAGATTTAATAGTTTCTGTAGAAAGAGTCACATCTAAGGCTCCAGCTGCTCAGCTTATGTGTGTGTTCAACAAAAACTGTCACCGCATGCTGGGAAAAAAACAGTGCAAAGGGCTGATTCATATCGCCCTGTAATACTGGCACGTATTTGGTGACAAAACGAAATCAAATTGTTGCTGAAATGGTGGCGTGTACTGTGATGTGCATCTGGATTTAAAGGTTGACTTATTGCCTTAGATTTTTGAGGCATTTTTCTCTTTTTATGCAATTACTTTTCAGAGGGCAAAGTTTGGACATTGTAAAAATAAACATCACCTTTGTAGTCACTTGGGCTGGTTTTTCAAACTTGTGTCTCTAGCTCTGAGTACTGAAAACTGGCAATATCTGGTCAGAGCCAGATTTTGGTACTTTTTAACCTAATTCTCAATCAGCTTATTTCTTTTGAGAGCTTTCTTTTATTGCTGTTTTGCTCAATTGTTTGGATGCACTTGTGTAAAAAATATGTGTCTTTTGAGTTTGCTAATTTACTGTATTAGAATACACAGATGTTTTATAACTTTTGACGCTATGAAGTCACATGTGGTTGCTACAAGGTCCCAGAAAATGGAAGCAGAGAGAGACTGTAATGCAGACTTAATGTGATATTGTACAAGTGTAAGATGGGGGAAGCTAAGAAGGGACAACAGTGTCATATCTGACAGTGTGTGATCATAATGTCAACTAAGCTTGAAAGTGACATCTTTCTTTCTGTTGAAATATTTACAAACAAATTCTCATGTCAGCTCACGTTTATGCTCTTTTCCCTCCCAAATTTGCACATATATATGGCAAAATGGAAACACTGGAAAACAGAGTTAGTAAACAGTAGAAAGCAGCATAGAGGTCAGTGAAATTGTTACAGTAATTACTTCTTTTTTACATTTCTCACTGATTCAGTCTGTCTTTCAAAGTTAGTGCAAAGTAATTGTGAAGGATGTCCAAGCGCTGCCCGAATGGAGACGGATGATATTTTGTGGCGGCACATCATTGCATTGCACCACAAATGGGGTGACAATTAGCATTTCCATCCACGTGTTTTCTGTCACGGCTGATCTGAACCAATCACAGCTGGAGCTGATAAATACCAATGACTACTGTCATTTGACCTGCAAATGAATGCTGATATTAACCTTTCCTACTAAGTACAAAAGCCAGATGTTATTGGTTGTTAATGGGTTTTTTGTCCAGTGGGAAAGGGGCTTTACTGAGGACAAGAACTGGGCTTGTGATAACGTCACATCTGTCTTGCTAAGGCGGATTTATAAAGCAAAGCATTTTTATCTAATGTGTGTGAGTGAGAATATTACAGCTGTGGCCTGATAAAAGGAAAGATCTGAATGGACTGAAATATATTTTTTCAATGTTATTTTCAGTTATGTTTATCACCATTAAATGACTGAATGAAGTTTGAAGTTATGTTGATGCACTGTGATGGGGAAAACAGTATTTCCTTATTCTGCACCAGTGTGTGATCTTGATAATGATATAAAGAGTTATGGGAAATGGGAAAACAACTTCTTTGTGTTTGTGTTATTGTGCCCCTCATAACTGGGCCTTTCTTTCTTACAAGGAATCAAGAAAAGATCAAAATAAAAAGATCTATATTATTAGAAAATTGCAGCAGCCCTAGTGTTCTCAAACGAATACAAAAAGTTTTTGCTTTATGAAGTTGAACTCCAGTGGGACACAGATAAGTGAGCATTGATTGTAAGCCTTATGTTTAATAGATTTTTTTGTTGTTGTGTTGCAGGCCAAAAAACGTGTCTCCACCTTCATGGCGTGTTCCCCTACATCTACGTACCATACGATGGCTATGGTCAACAGCCAGAACGTTACCTGCGGCAGGTGGCCTTCAGCATCGACAGGGCCCTCAATGTTGCCATGGGAAACCCCGCCTCCAGCGTCCAGCATGTCTTCAAGGTGGTGCTGGTCTCTGGCATGTAAGTGACTTATGATTTGTGGTCCTACCGACACAACTGAGCTGAGTGTGAAACATGACTGCAAAACTCTTTAAAATTCATAAAATAACAGTGGAGGAAAGATCCAGGTTTATATGCAGTATGTTAATGTGATCTTTTACTTGTCTTACAGGCCTTTCTATGGCTATCACGCCAAGGAGAAGCACTTTATGAAGATCTATCTGTACAATCCTCAGATGGTCAAAAGGTAAGGTTACTGCAGATCGATGCCGTTTAATGTGAATAGGGATCATCCCGAGCTTGTTTGATGTTACTGAAGGCCAGACTGTGTGCGCATGACTCCGCCAGCTCACTAAACTGAAATCGATCGCTGCGTATTCAGTTGTACAAATTGATTGGCTAAGTGTGTGTGTGTGTGTGTGTGTGTGTGTGCGTGTGCGTGTGCGTGTGCGTGTGTGTGTGTGTGTGACAGCACCCAGGAAGACTGTGAATTATTTGCCAGAGC
>JAPZEB010000010.1:3258660-3274071 GCA_029783705.1 Chaetodon striatus
TCCTCTTGCTCCGTGCTTCAGTAAACTGGACTGTGGACACCTGTTTTGACGTGACTCATGCACGTTGCGTAATGCGTCCTACCTGCTGGAGATCGCCATGAGGTCGCCGAAGACAAAACCACCTGAGTCTCAATTGGCACGACTTCATAAAAATCTCTCTTCTGGTTATCTTTCATCATCTTTTGTTGCAACTTTTTTTAATTACGAAATTTTAATCCCTTTAAAATTAAATCGTGTCCGACAACAAACTTTCTATCATCTTCATACATCAAAATAGTACAACAGAATTTACTGTGTTGCCTCTTGAAGCATCTTAGTTGTACTTGTTTATGGATGTCCTGTTGTTTGTGCCTGCCTGCAGCTCACTCGTCCTGGATGAGGTGGAGAAGCAGAGCACCTGCGAGCTGGAGGTTGATGCTGTGGCTGTAGACATCCTCAACCGCCTGGAAATTGAAAGTAAGATCACCCAGGACAACATCGCACCGGCTGCATCCCTCTACCAGTCCTTGCCAGTATTTTAGAGCACTCTGACACAGTTGTAAGAATAAGACAGAAAACAGAGAGGTGAAAGGTCGTCCGCTGAATCATCATCAGTGCTGAAGGTGCTGCACGTTTGGCTGAGACGACTGAGGGAACGCAGCTGCTCAGAGTGCTTCCCTCTGACCGTCTCCACACATCAAATCCATTAGCAGCCCTAAGCATAAACACTGCGGAGCTGACCTGACACCACGTCACAGGGGAGCAGAGAGGGGAAGAGATTAACAGAGATGAGGGAATCCAGGATGGAGGGATATTTTTTACTGAACTAAACAAAACCCATAAAGCAGACGGTTTTATCTGACAAAGTCATGCACACCCACAACAGATGCAACTATTGCTTCTGTTTGGTTATGCATTTTTCTGCAGAATGTGCCTAAATCTCAGGGTTTAGTGACTTTGTCTTTGGCCTTTTTGTTGCAGTTTTCAATATCTGAAGGTTTTGTGCATCTGGATTTATTTTATTTTAGACTGTGAGTGAAAAAGAAAGCCCATCCTTGTACTTGCCATGGTGGAAAAAAAACACGTGGATCAGAAGAGGAAGAGGAGTCACCACATAATGACAACAAAGCTAAAAGCTTGGCATGGTTTTAAATAAAAAAACACATGGTTTCTTGGTATTAAAGTCAAACATTTCTCCAGCGGGTGAATTCTCACTGGTATTTGAAGCCACAGGAGTGCAGATTTTGTCGGTGCAGCTTTAAAAGAACAGGATGAAACCCTGAGGTCACCCTGAGAGAGCCAGTTCTGCTGAATGTTTTGTTTGTGCATTAACTTGAATGGAGTCTGTAAGTATGCAGAGAGTCCTTATGATTTACATCAGGCTGGACACAGAATCATAAACCACAACAAGCATCTGTCTTAAGAGTGGAGAATGGAAAGGAGAGGCCACTCCAGGGCAGGCAGAGCTCGTGTTCTGACTCATACTTTTCCATCTGCTCTGTAACAGTGTATTATAACTGCACTGATGAAAATATAGCTTCAGTATGCACGGGTTGGATTTTATGGTTAAGTCTGGCGTCCCTTTGATTTGTGAGTTCTGCTCGACATAAAACCCTGTCTTATGTTAAAAACTCATATAGACGGCAATAAAGTATGATGGCATTGTTAGCTGACACACTGTGCTGTGACTCTCCTCTCTGTCCAGATCAGATTGGCAGGAACCCCGGTCTGCAGGCCATCTGGGAGGACGAGAAGCAGAGGAGGAGAGAGAAGAACCAGGCCTCTCAGATAGAAACTCCTGAGTCACAAGGTGAGCAGATCCACAGTAGACACTGTCTGATCATGTCTTGTGGCACCTGGAAAAGCCTTTACTTTGCATCTTGTGCCCATTTTGTACTGACTCAGTAATTCGGGGCTGGACTCTTTTCAAAGGCTGCTGACACACATGTTGTTACCAGATTGTAAAGGTGCCAGCAACCTAGACAATTGACTTCCCTCACACCTTTAGTTCCTACTAAAGATGTAAATCTTGGGTGACATATATTACCCCAAGAAAGGTGTTCGCTGTAGTTTTTAACAAAATTTACTCAAATAGGAGGAAATGCTGCATTTGTTAGGGACTATTTTGAGTGGCGGATTAATCCACATTTGGTTCTCTAGTGAGTATCAAGAGAAGCAGCACGGTGTAAGTGGGATTGAATCAGATTAATTGTGGTGTTGCCGACAAAGCACATCCGCAACACCACTCTACCTAACCTGCGGCTCACTACAGTATATACACAGAAGTAGCTTAAAGGGACGGTTCACACCAAATAAAAAATACACTGCTTTCCTCTTACCTGTAGTGCTATTTATCAGTCTAGATTTTTTTGGTGTGAGTGGCAGAGAGTATCACTATACCTAGTGATTTGGTTAGCAGGTGTAGTTCAGTAGAAAGAAAATAGTTCCTATATAAAAGTGCTCACAACAAGATGTGTGGATTTTCTTAAGTAACCATTTCATGTTTTCTAGGAAGAGACATTGCCATTGAATTTCTTAAATGTACAGCCTGGTGTCCTGTCTTAACTTTGACCTACTGAGCTCACTTTAGTTTTGCTCATACAGTTTTACTGCGCAGTAAGGGGGAGGCATTTTGGCTACGCTTACTTTTAGCTAAAACCTTTCTGACAGTTTCGGTTTCTTGCCCCATTAGACTTGATTGAAGCAATGTCTTTATGCCCTCAGATCTCAGCAATTAGCTTGGTGAGCAAAATGTTATCATAACTGTTAGAAATGATGGTCAAAATGATGAAAATATGATCTAAGTTGTGAGAAACTCTTATTATCTTATGGGTCTGAAAAACAAAAAAGAGTGGATGTTGTGAAACATGCTTAAATAATTAAAAAAAAAAAAAAATTCAAAATGTTCAAAGCTAAGCTGAGATGGTCTCATTACAGTGGTGCCAGCCTTTCTGTTTTCTATGAGTTATGACAATGTTTTGAGGCAATACAAATTCTTTTGTGGCTAACTGTATTGTTTCATCATGTTTAGCTCCTTGTTAGCCAGTAATGTGTGTCTTTGTTCTGTTGCTGAGTCCTATTCCAGTGGAGGACAGTATTTGTGTTTTCCATTACCTACATACGTCAGAGTGTCATCATAGTTAGAACTGTTCGTGCGACTGGTGACACAACTGACTGTGTCCTCTAACCACAAACAACAACTTTAATCTTGCCAAACTGTGAGCACGCCCCCCCCCAACACATGGAGCTGTCATGGAAACACGGTGATAAATAATCACGGAACACATGAAATGTGTTTGTGCAGTCCTGCATCCAGGTACACGGGGCACCCAGGTCTGAAAAGTGTAGAGAGAGAATGTGCACATCTCACAAAGATTATAGTTTCTACACAGAGATTGGAAGGATTTTGTTTTTCAGTCATGGTATGTAGAATTACGTCCAGTCCCCTTAAATTGTTGTGATTAAGTGATATAACTCCACTGACAGCAACCACTACTGGCATACTTAACTGCAATTACCACAATGTTTTAGCTAAGAATTTGAGGTCTGGAAAAACTCTTTACAGACAGTTTCCAGGAATGATGAGCGCATTATTGAATCATTTTGTCTGATGTTTTCCAGATCGTGGGTTTGTCACTTCAACGGAGAGCGAGAAAATCTTCATGAAGAGATTTAAGGAGATTCTGAAGGAGAACGATTTTGATGTGTAAGTTCCTCATCCGCTCTCCAGCTCTCTTGTCACGGTGGTTGACAGTTGGGGTGGGATTGTTGGGCTCACCAGATGTTTTAGGACAAACTCTGTGTGAAAGTCAGTTGTCGCGTGTACCTGAGGAAAGCCAGAGTTGCTGGCAAGGAGCCAGGTGTTATGGAAGAGAGGCAATGGTGTTTGAAAATAAACACAAGATGCTTCCAGTAACATTAGTGACCCACAGCCTCAAAACCACATCCATCACAAGTTTCTCACGTCTTTTATTTTTTGTATTGAAGTGTAATGAAGCTGCTGCTTGTCCTCAGTTTCCCTGTGCCTCTCAGCCTCCGCCTCCTTTCCTCTCAGGGCAGAGAGGGAAGGAGGAAGGGAGGGAGTGACGGCAGGGATGGAGAAAGTGAAGTCAGAACAGATGTAGCTAGGGGGTGGCGACAGACCGAAAGGGGGAAGGAGAGCGAAGTGATGTGGACAAGGTTACACACCCTACCCTTCTCACCCACTCCCACGATGTACAGGCGAAGTATTTCCTGTTGTAAATAAAAGTACAGTTGGCTCAGTGGCTGTGCGTGCCTCTGCATCAGATCCAGATGGCTTCTATTCACTAACCTCTGATATCAGACAGGAACAGAGGAGAGGAGGAAACCAGTGCAGTGTGGGAGCAGTGTGGGATTTCAGTGGAGAGCGGAGCTTGAGTTATTAGAACACACACACATACACTCACGGAGAGCTCGCTGGCGGCTCTCGACTCTCCCACTGCCTGCCTGACTGTCTCAGTCACTCTCTCTGTTAATACTCACACACAACCTGTCACTTTCTCTCTGTTGGCTTTCCTGTACTTACTCTATTATGCATGGCTGTTGCTGCTGCTGTATTCTCAAGGTCTAACCTGGCACTGCAGGCTGTGCTGGAAATGTCTCTCTTTTTTTTTTTTTTCTTTCCTTAAGTTTTTTCATCTTTCATGTTTTCGGTCCAACCCTCTGTCACGTTATTAGTGCCATTTCTCATTACTCTTATTCTCCTAACCTCCTAACCTGCACACACGGATGATGTGTTTATGAGAGGAAAAATATTTGGACCTAGTTTTTTGAAGATTGAGGTGTGTTGATAATGTATTTAAAAAAAAAGAAATACTAAAATTGACCAATGCTAACACCAACCCAAATATGTTTTTGTTGCAACAATGTGCCATATGGCTATAAAACAGCAAGAAAAATCAGACTTAGGAAGAGACGTTTTTCGGCGGAAACACGCAGCATATGCACTATAAAATTTGTTTTTGAACACACATATGGTCTTTTATATATTCCTTACTTCCACCCTGCCCTTCACAAAATCGTGCGGTAAATATAGATCCTTCTTGGTTGAAAAAAATTATTCTATAAAGACTAAGACTGTGTGGTTTCTGTTGGTCCCAAAGAAGCACAGAACCGCCTGGAAAACCTGACTGGTGGATCCATTCATCCTCCCTGTCACTGCCCTCAAGCTCACTGTCCTCTGTATCAGAGGGAGAAGACCCAAACCAGTTCTTTCTTTTGCCCCTTTAGAGCAGTGGTTTCCTACTAGTTTGGCTTGTGACTTCAGCCAAACCAGTTAATGAGTAGGCCAGAATGGTAGATTACTGGTAATAAGCAGCAAGAAATTGCATTACAATATCACTGTTCCATTGTTTGTCCACCGGAGAGCACTGGCTTGTTGAATTTTACACTGTAACGTCATGTCCTCCTTGATAAGTATCTTGGTCACAGGCTGTCTAAATTGGGATATACTTGTGTCTAGGGATTCTCCTGTTTGATACTGGATATTGGGCCAGTATGGACTCAAGTAGCTGGATTGGGTAAAAAAATCATATGCCAGCGTTTGGAGGTATATCACACTTGCTATGCCAAGAAGTTCTATGACTACTTGCAATATCTGCGAAGTCAACGTTTCGAGGGGTGGCAGTAGCACCACAAAATATAACACAACCACTTTAATCAAGCACCTCCAGAAGCATCATGCCAAAAAATTAGATGAGTTCAACCAATCAAAACCAAAGGATGATTTGAAGTTTGCAGTAAACTTTGTCAAATGAACTGTAAAGACGTGAGAAACTGCTCAGTTGTAGTGTGAATTTTACAAAAATAACAGAAAACATTCTCCAATGCATTGACCTGGATGAGCAACCACTGACTGTCACTGAAAATTACGGATTCAGCCACCTGATCAAACACATGGAACCAACTTGGAGCGGAATGTAGAGCCCTTGAGGGGAATTTGTGATAATAGGTTATATATTGTAAATAAAATAGACTTGATAGATGCTGATAGCTCCTCATTCATTCATTCATCAGAAACATTTCACTGGATATTACAACATGAATAAATGAAGAATTTTTATAAATGGGAGGGGTCTGATATCTCAGTGCAATATTATGTAGTAGAAGAGTATTATTCTTTTCTTTTTTTCATCTTCCATGCATTTCTCCCTTCTCACATCCATCATTCAAACTCTCAAATCAAAGCAGAGCCAGTAAAGGCATTGAGGGGGGGCGTGGCCTAGTAGCGAAATGTGTTAATCGCTGCGGTAATCTCCCGACGCCTGCCAGGCTCCCTCCCTTGTCGCCTCTAAAGTCGTTAGCTAGCAGACTAATTAAGAGACAGCCAGACAGAGGCACGTGCACGCTGACTCTCTGGAGCCCTTTCCTCGTACGGCCCGGCAGAACAAAGTCTCTGAATGACAATGAGACTGCAGTAAAATCTCTCTCGCTGTCATACTAACCTCAGACTCTGGAGTACATGTATCTGCAAGATGTCAGCTGATAAAAATGCAAAAAAAAAATTGATTTCAGATGTTTACAGCCATGTATTCATCATTCATCACCTCTGTAAATTATTCATCCTTCAACAGGCTCGCTACCAGGCTGGATTTATCATTTAGAGCACGAAGTTTTGAGCTCATTCATCATTTAAAGGGAGTGAAAGGTGGCCATGTGGCTGTGACTTCTCGGGAAATGCAGTACAGTGCTTATCCTCCATCAGTGCTCTTTTATTCCCCTGGTCTGCTCCTGGGCTCTGACATTGCGCTGTGCAGGTTCACCTGTTTGTGCACACACTCGCCTCAGTGTTCATAGTGTGTTTGTCAGAATATGTTTCAGAGCTTGAATTTATCCTCCAAAGTTGACCATGCATTCAGTCACTGGAGCAACAGGGTGTTGAATCAGTAGCCTGAGGGCATTTTAGGGTATTTCATATTCAGTTTCTTCTGCTCATTGTGGGATTTAAACCTGTAACCTCCTGGGCACAAGACTCTCATCTGTAAGACTCTGCTGTTTTAATCAGATGTGAAAAAAAAGTTCTTCCACACAGGGTTTAGATCAGTTCAGGAGCAGCACCTAAAATGGAACCCATTTTTTTCTTTTTTTAAGACTGTTCCTGTGAAATTTGTTCCACTTGTGAGCGGCGGCCGCCCGCCTGGTCTACATTTCAATATTTCAGAGTCACTAAGTGGTGAGTTGCTAGGCGATGCAGTAGGGCAGCATGGGTAAGGGAGCGTGATAGGCAGCTTGTAGCTGAGAGCGATCTGGAGGGATACAGAGCCCCGAGTTGGCTGCCTGCCCGTTTTCCATTCATATTCCCTCTCCAGCACACAGACACACACCACTTAGCTGCACACACTCTCATACACTCACATACACACACACACACACACACACTTACCAGACAAGAGACACTTTACACACATTTGCAGCCACCCACACGCATACACACACACAGCCATCACACCACCTCTGTGTACACATACACACAGAGTAAACAGAGCACTTCCCCTGATTAAGACCCACAGTACAGAGATGCTAATAAAACATGACTGCACGGGGGCAGATACCAGAAGGTCCCCTGCTTTGTGATTCAGGTAACAGCCAAGCTGACAGCAATGCTGATGCTCATGTGTTGCATGCGTTCAATCTGTGTGCTTCATCTGAGCATATACTTAACTTAAAGGGAAACGTCACCCCCAAAATGATCATTTGTGTATCAATTACTCTCCTGTGTTACATTGTATTAGTGAAGAAAACTTTGTTTTTCTCGTATGACTCCATGGTGAACGAAGAATCAAAAACAGCCAGGAAGCAACAGGTGTGTGTGAGTGACAGCAGAACTCTTGGCTAGTGAACAAGCTGGGAGGTGGGATTTCAGTGCAGTGCATGAACACGGTTAAAATGCACACGCTAGCCCAGGCGCACTACTCATCTGTGCATGACACTGTTCATACTGGGATGTTATTAATAGTGAGGTTGTAGTGAAAATGCATGTGTTGGGGAGGGCTGAGCATACGACTGGATAAATGAGACTTGGATTATACTGCAGGAGTTATGTGAGAGTTTGTAAACAAATGTTTTGATATAGTTTTGTTGTTGTTTAAAGCGGCCCCCATTGACATCAATTCATCAAGAATAATTTCTGCTTTTTAAATTCTTTGTTCACTGTGGAGGCATAAAAAAAATCTGTTTCTCTTGATGAACTCAATGTAGCACAGGGTGAGGAACTGATATGCAAATGATTCTGTTGTGAGTGAAGTCTTCCTTTAAACTGGTTGCCTTAGTTCAATCACTGCTTAGGCACTAGTATGATTTTCAGGCTTTTTATCAGTGAATCAAAGTTTGTGTTTTCTGCATTGCTTTGTTCTTTTTCCCAAAATCCTTGAATCTTTGGACCTCCTTAAAGAACTCAAGAATTATAAAATGAGTAATAACTGCAGCATTTACGATCACACAGAAGTGGTTTTTATTTCTGTCTTTCTCTTCACAGGACACAAAGTTCATCCATTGGCGACGGGGAGGACCAAGAGGATCTTCTTGGTGCACTGACTCTCCATTCTGTCCCCCTGACCCCTGAGGGACTGCCATGTACCCCTGCTAATGCTGTAGAGGTGCACAGGAACCCACTGCAAGGTGAGGGAACCCCTACTCCTGGGGATGCATGAAACCTCAGCGTGAAATAATGGAAAAATATCTGTCTCTGTAGTGGAGAATTTACCATTAAAATCCCACACATATTCTAGCTTCCTCTTGGATGTGTGCTGCTTACGTGTGCTCCTGACCACAGCAAAATATGAAGCAAATAAGAAAATACAGGCTATCGGCAGAGTCTCTGCAGATAAATACGCTGCCTCACTCTTCTAGTGGGCCATTAGTAATGATTGAGAAGGATTACTTATGTCGGAATGCGAGTACATTGTGGGTTTTTTTTTTTTTTAAATCCTGCATATTATACCTTTTAAAAATAATAATCAGTGCATTTGTTCACTCACTTGTTTTGCGTCAGATCACAGTATACATCTGATGTTTTTGATCAAGGATTACTGAGCCTTTCTTTATCTTGCTCATCAACAACCTCTATGATCACCAGAAACTTGAAAGCGGAAGACACAAGCAGCCCAGCCAAACCAATCACAGTTCCTGCAGCCTCTCCATAGCATCTCAGTCGCTGCCATAGCCCACTTTGTTATTAGCATCAGCCTAATCTACACTCTATCCACCAAGGCTCCCGCAGGCACATAGAGACAGCTGGACAGCAGTGGCACACACACATTGATTGACCTCATGCTGAACCATTGTGTTACTGCTGCGCTGGTGTGTGTGTCGATGGACCTCTCTTTTCATGTGGTGTTTCAGTGATGTTCACAGCGCTCTTGTCTCCCTGCCCTTGTATCCTAGACTCTGTGAGGAGCAGTGGTAAAGTCCCAGAGGAGGCTGTCGTTGATGAGGAGGCCATCTTGAGTCTCCTGGAGAACAGTCAGACCTTCCTCCCGCTCTCTCAGACATCTAACCACTCGCCACTGTTAGGTATGGTATCCAATCACACCTTAAGTCTGCTCACTTTCTTTTCCTTCTTTTTCTGTACAAATCTATTCAAAACTTACCTTTATGTGAAGCCCTATTTGTACCCTAAATAGGTTTTTTGTTGTTCATTAATCTGCATTTAATAGGTTTTTAAATGCCTTTGTTTTTTATGATCCAACTTATTTCTTTTACTGCCTCTGTCCTGATTGTCCTTGTTTTCTTTCTCATCATGCTGTCACTCGTGTCATTCTATTAACAGAATCAAATCACAATAAAATCAATTATTGTTATAATTTAACTTTATTTTAAAGCGGAATAGAAACTATAACTTTATGATGCTATGTCTTTTTTTCAACTACATAGCTGTGTGTAGGCATAATATGGGGTGTTTTGAAGGAACTCTACATCATAGTAAATGCATTAAAGTGAACTGACCCAAATGCGACTTCACAGTTACTAAGAACCATAGAATCAATCAATAATAGTGCATTGTTTTAATTTGCTTTTTATCCTCAGGTTCTGTAATCACCTTGCACACATTACTTTACAGAAAACATGACCTCATTACTCAAGAAAAATGCACAGACCTTGTTGTGAGCAGTAGCTGCAAAGAAAGGGCACAGCAAAAAAAGGGTTCGAAAGGTTAAGCCAATTAAGAGCTTTGATTTTAATTGATTCATTTGGGGCCATGATTTAAGTTGTTGCTCGCGGCCAACTGATGTAATGTCTTTTAAATGCTTTGTTTTTGTTGTCTCTGCAGACAGCAGCCAAGACCAAGCCATCATTGATTTGCTGGCAGGACTGGAGAACGATGGTTTCTGCACGACCCCCGTCAGGCAGAATTCCCAGTCCCAGTCCCATCCTGGTGCCAGAAGCTACCACTGCAACAGTGACGAGGAGGAGGAAGGGCCAGAGCTGGACAAAGTAGAGGCCGAGCTCAGCATGATAATGTCACAGCGATGGGACAGCGAGCCTCCTGAGAACTTGCCCATACCAAGGCAAGTTTGATGTTGGTTTGTTGTATGAGTAAAAATTCGACTGCAATCTAGTTGTATACAACAATTGGTTGTTCATAAATAAACATTTTCCTGTTTTTTTTTGCAGCATTATCTGTATTGGAAACAGCTCAAATCAATTACAAATGTAAGCAGGATATAAACATTGCAGATGGAACTTCAATACTTGTATACAGTTGTAAAACTGCCACCACATGTGTGCAGCTGAGACTAGAGCTGGATATCCACAGGTTAAAAGTTTGTTTGTTAGTACCCAGGGTAGGTTTGTTGTGTAGAGGGGATATTCAGCAAGTTAATATGAGTTGAGTAACTGATATACAAATGGTCATTTTGTGGTTTAAGCACTCCTTTAACCAATTTTAAGATTCCAGTGTGTTTAAGTGCCATTTTAAGAGTTTTAAGCACATTTTGATGATTATCAGGATAATATTGTGAACTGCAATTGATTTGGCCAGCATAATCGTGACATGAAACTTTTATGTTGTCCTATGCCTAGTGCTCTGTTTGTCAAAAAAAAATACATTATCCAAGCCACCTGATTGTGGCTTTACTCAAAATGCTCTGTCAGCCTCAAGGCTAACATGTGAGGCTGCAGTATTAAAGGCTGAAGAAAAAAAACAATGAATAGCAATCTAGCATGGATTTTCTTCCCCTCTAGGTGTTTAAACAAAAGGTTAAGTAGCATCCTCAACTCCTCTGTGTGCCCTATAGACAAATTGCATAGGGTGGAGTGCATGCTCAAGATACCTTACAAGCTCAGTCTTCACAAGCATTTCAAAGAATTTCATGATGAGGGAAGCGAGGGCGACCAGCCTGAAGTCATTAAGAGCTATGGTGTTGCTGTCTTTAGGAACAGGGATGATCAGTGTCTGCTTCCACAGGATAGGGACACGTTGTAGGTTCAGAAACCATAGAAACAGTAATGTCTTTGTAGCAGTACGTATTGTAAATTGTCAAGACTGGAAGCTGCCGTTAAATGTCTGAAATATCAGAATTAACTTTCGATCATAAAGACGTAAAATTTGAAAAATTTTGCTAATCTACAGTAATACTTTATTTTGGATAAAATTATTGGATTAATAAAAAAGTCCTCATTTTCTGTGTGCTGCTGCTTCAGTACAAGCATGAGACAGCAGACAGTAAGCAGTCAGATGAAGGTCGTCCACAGTGAGCCGTGCCTGTGCATTGTTTAATCAGTGTTCCTGTCATTCCTGCGCGTGTACAGGCCCAGTGCGAAGGAGCCAGAGGACTGCTTCAGTGACGAGCAGCAGGAGTCCTCTGACGAAGACATGGAATGGAGTGGGAATAACTCTCTGTTCGCCAACCTGTCCATCCCCCAGCTCGACGGGGCCGCAGACGAGAGCAGCGGTGAGTCATCTCACGCTGAGACGGCACTTAAATGTCAGTTTGCTTCGACGCTTATCTTCCATCCCCTGCTGATGTTCCATCAAGGGTATCAGAAGACAGATCTGACAGCGGCTGCACAATAACGATCTTGGTTGACACCAGGTTTCGGCTGTACGATCTAATTTCATTATGAGGGAGCTGTGATTTAATATAGTGCAAGACTCTGGGATTGTAATTGATTCCCTGGAGTTCAAGTTATTATCAATTAACTCTTAATAAACTTTATAGTAGCTGTGAAGGCAGAGTTTGTTATTATTACTACTCAGCTGGCGTCATGGGTGCACCTGTGTATTCATGCCATTTGCTCTAGTTATTTATAACGGCATCAGGCTTTTATTTTAATGAGATTGTCTTTTTATAATTCTGCTAGAGCCTCTGTGTCAGAGCAGGAGCACGTTCTCCATCAGTCCTCACACCCAGACATGTTCCCATTAGGATGATGTGTGTTTGCTTGTGTTGCCACTTCGGGCAACAACTGTCTACATGTATAGACTTCATGTGAGTAGATTCTGTAAATGTCCTACTTTTTCAATCCAAACCATATCCGATCTATGGATGGTGTGCCTTTTTTCAAAACAGTTTTTTTGTGTGGTCCTGCTTCTGCAGCACTGTCTGTCTCCACATCTTTCCCCCCACCTCTTCTAAGCACTCAGATGTACAAATGTTTGTACTCTCAAAATCAGTGAGTAAGCTGATTATCATGTTGCCTCTCAGAACTCATTCTACGTATACAGAAACAAACAGTGTTGCCAAATCCCTAGCATGGCACATGGAACCAGCGTGCCATTCAGTCCCCGGTTTTGTGACCAGCTGTCTTTGCATCTCTTTTACTTGAACCACTTGGCCACTGAAACATAGTTAAATCTATGCACCTCAGCTGCCATTGTATGTAGATATATGGAAACAGTGTTTCCCCTAGGTTGACTGCTGTGGCCTGGTGGATCTCCACATTGACATGTATTAGATCCACGACACAGCTCGTACTTAATAAGAAAATATGTTACTTTTAAAGTTGGTTTGCCTATTACTTCAGTTATTTCCTTCTTCCAAAACAATTATTAGAACATCAGGAGCAGATGCCTGGAAGTGAATTTTAATTAAAACAGAATTATGACTGGTGTGTTAACTGCATGCCAAATTAGTCGGACCACACAAGGCCAAATTGCCTCCAAAGTTACCATTGGACCAGCTGCTGACAAGCAATGTAGCATTTAAAACGCCATTTCTTAGTTCACAGCGGTGCACCACTGTAAAATAAATATAGGGAAACACAGGAACGGATATGTAGCCTTATTTTTGGAATTTAAAAAAAGATACATACATATATTTTTTTTTTTGGTCTGGCAGGGATTTGCACTGGCTTGCGGCCCGTAAGGGAAACACTGGAGAGCACAAAGCTTCTGGGAATACTCACAAATTAGTATGCAGCACTGTGTAAAAGTGTATATACTTGCATACATTTTTGACATTCTGTTGTACTGTTCTTACAGTATTTGTATTTCCTATCTATTCTGTAGCCAAATTTTTACATGTTCCACTGTCAGATGATAGATATCATTAGCTCACCTGAACTGATGGTGTGACAGCCACATCATCAATACAAGAGCTGTCTTTGAAGAGCAGTCAGTGAGGTACAAACTGTCTCCTAACACTTCATGTGAGAGAGATAAAGGACAAGAATATCCTGTGTTTTAAATGTCAGATGTGGGAACAGACAGAAGGGATTGTCATAACAAAGGTTTGCAGTCTAATTAGAGCCACTGGAGCCAGTTTCTAATTAAAACAGATTTTTCTTGAGCTGTATTCACAAAGGATCTTATCTTACCATGAGGAGTTTCCCTAAAAGCTAAAGTAAAGCACTAAAAGCTCAGCAAAGGGTCGACCCTGTTGCTACAGATGACAGAATGCTTCATAAAGGAACCCACTCTTTACTGCATGTCTGTAGTGATTGATGTTTGACAGTGTCAGTGAATGTGATGTAAAATATTCGTCAGTACACAGTAGTGTGATGAATAAATACATGGATGAGATAGATAAGACAGATTTCATAAAAATATATTTGAGTTATTTTATAAACTGTGTTACAGATTTCATAAATGAATGAAAAGGAAAATATTAATGTGTCATGTATATTGTACCTTACATCAAATACCATGAGCATCTGACAGTTTTCCAGCTGAAACAAAACAAATCATTATTATTTGATGTGGTAATGTTGCATATAGCAAAGATTTTACTGGACAATCAACGTGATGGCCATAAAAATCACATTTATTTGTGTATTAATTGCAGTCCGAGATTATTTAATGTGCCCATAAAGAACTGTCAAACAAATTGGGGTCTAAAGAGCATTTTTCGTTTGATGAGTAATTGTGTGACTGAGATCATCAGTGCTTCAAACTGTGCAATCAATCACCTCCAGTGTTAAAAGATTGGTTTGATTTGTAAGTGAGCTAATTGAATCCTTATTCATTAGCCGCTATCAGAGTATGGTTTTAAAAGTTTATTTCACTGACGCAATGTAATGCATTACCCAGGGCACACTACTGTGAGTATGATTTAGTGATTAAGGAGTCTTCTGGTCTTCTGTTTAACTTGTCATACTTAAGAGCTACTTTTAGTGCTAACAGGCTTTGTAAATTGCTCTTAAACCAAATGCCAAGGAGCCTTAAAGTTAGGACCCTCTTACACCCCTTATTTGTAGGAGTATTTTCTAACTGAGCCAGGTAGGAGCTGGGGTTGTCAATTGGAAGTTTAATTACAATACAGTATTATAGCTGTTTAGAGGACTACAATTCAATATTTACTGGTATCACAAAGTCTGCCATGATGCAATTTCAATTTAATTCAGTGGTCTGTGATCAATATGAGATGATATCAGTAAATGTCCTTATTGTCTTATATGGCTGCTTACCATTATCTGATGATATTGGATTGTTGATCACTGAATTAATATATTTATCCAGATTGTTACACCCCTACTTGGAACTACTTTTTGCCTCAGAATCATTTGTGAATATGACCTCAGGTCCTTTAAAAGAGTTTTTACAAGATCGTATTTAATCTTCATTTGAAAAGAAATAAGTAAGACGAAAAATAAAGTAGATGTAAATAAGTAGATGTACGAAAATTAGAGATCTGAATGACCTCTTGCTACTCATAACTCTTATTCATGTGCCTATTCTGTTGTGTCCCTAGATTCATCGTTAACAGACAGTGGCTCCAGGACCCAGTCTTCTGTCATAGTCACAGAAAAGATGCTCGGGAAGAGGAATCCCTTTTCCGGGGAGACGGTTCACCTGGAGCCACCCTCCTCAGCTAAGATCCTTCTTGAGTGCAAGCACCCCGAGCACGGACCAGTTCATGTGCTGGACACTGAGCAACCACTTGACAAGCACTTTCAATCCAAGAGCAGCCAGGACAGCAGTAGTGAATGTTCAACAGGGTTTAAGTTTAATAAAGAGATTCCCTACATCCCACC
>JAPZEB010000010.1:3274171-3284191 GCA_029783705.1 Chaetodon striatus
CCCACCAGTCAAACATCCCATCCCCTGCAAGTTACCCAATCACCCTGAGGTGTCTCCCATCTGCGTAGACAAACAGGACATACGACCCCTGTACACCTATGACAAGAAAACCTCCAGAGCTTTGGATAAGACAGACCTAGAAAGTTTCCCATTTGGTAATGGAAAGGTCACCAAAAACGGGAAGAAGTACGGCAGCATAAAGAATGTAGAAACGAACTGTCTGTCCATTCTTAAGAACCACAGGACCTTCTCTCTCTGTTACTCTGAGCTGAGAAACTGCTCGGCTAAGACAGAGCTGGAGCTGAGCCAGAAGGACAGTAAAAGCCCCATCTTGAGGAACATCTCCTCAGCCCAGTCACCCTTGGTGGAGGACGAGTTTCTTGATCCTCAGGGGGAAGAAATGGACCAGGACAGTGAGGAGGGAGATGTCGGTGAACTCAAAATCAGGTACGAAGACTATCAGGAAAATAAGACTGAGAGGACTATAGTGGCCCAACAGGAAGCACACTACAAGTTCTTTCCCAGTGTCATCCTTTCTAACTGCCTCAGTAGGAAGAAAGCTGGGAGCAAAAAGCTGGCTGATCCCTGCACCAAGCTTGAACAGGTCCAGCCTCGCAGATCGAGGCTAAAAGTGTATAAAAAAAGGCTGGGAATGGCAGGACAGAGGAACAAAATAAACATAATTGAAAGCTCTACCTCTGACAGCCAGGATAGCACTTGCCTCACCTCAACCACACCTGCTTGTCCAGTGACCTCAGACACAGAGATGCCAGTTGTAGAGGATAAGCCAGTAAAAGAGGCTGAGCCAATTAAAGATGGGCCAGTCATTAAGAGAGAGCCAATCACAAAGGAGGAGCCAGAAAGTGAGGCGACGTGTTTAAATGAACAGACAGAACCAGTTTTAGAGGCTTCTGCCAATACCATTTCCAGTTTTTCTGAAGAAACTAAAGACTCAGTGGAGGATCGGTTAAGCCCGTTACACGACTTGTCAGCTAAAGTCACCTGTACTAAATCTTCAGCACTGCCTGGTAGTAAATACACCCTGAGGGCCAAAAGGAAGATGATCTATGACAGTGAGGATGGAGAATACTCAGGTGCCACTCGGTCTAAAAACTCAGCCTCTGTCAAAGAACGGCTCAAGGACACCAATGTCACCAGTGGGCAAGAAGTAAAATGCCAGAAACGGCGCAAGAAGGAACCTCCCATCATCATCAAGTATATTATTATCAATAGGTTCAAAGGACAGAAGAACATGCTGGTAAAGATGTCCAAAGTGAATGCGGAGGAGCAGATGGTCTCGCTGACACCAGACAAGCTAGAGCAGTACAATAAACTAGCCCCTCTTAAGGATTTCTGGCCCAAGGTGCCAGAATCCACTGCTGTCAAGTTTCCCATCACTGAGCCAAAGGCCAAAAAGCACCCCAAAAGAAAGGCAAAGGTCAACTCCACAAACAAGAAGACAGTTGGCAACTCCTCCAAACCTCGGGTCAGACAGGGTGAAAGGGTCAGAAGGACTAAAGGTTGTCAGAGGGGCCCAATTCTACCCTCTCTGCCACCGCCGCGGCCATGTTACTGTGAGCTAGTAGATGACCATGACATTGAATATACTGATGTCATGGTAGAGCTGGGCTACCTTTCTGATAGATCCCCAAGCCCTACAAACTCCACACCCCCTCGTTGTTGGTCCCCAAGTGACCCTCTTATGGACAACAGGAGATCAGACCAGCTGATAAATCCACTCAGTGACCCATGTCTTAGTTCCGCTTTTCACGCGCCACGCACAGTGTCTTCAGCCAAAGGAGCACGAAACAAGTGTCAAACTGCCAAACCTAAGAAAACCACAGACACTAAAAAGAAAGTAAGCAAGTCTGTCACTAAGCCTCAGAAGGAAGAGGAACCTAAAAAACAGAAACAAAGTCAAAAGAGTGGTGCTGCAACAAAGCAAAAGAAGAAAGCTAAAGATACAGCTGATGGCACCACCAGCAGTTCTACAACCACCACAAGACCTAGAAAGTCTCGCAAGAAGAAGACGGAGGAACCTAAAAGCCATGACTCAAGTAAAAACAGCTCTCAGCTCCTTTTTCCAGAAGATGAGCTACCTCCCTCCGAGAGTTCCTCTCAAGATGTTCCTCCATTTCAGCAGCCGGTGAGCACAGATGGCAACAGCCAGGGCAGTTCCCAGCCAGCCACTATGTCAGACTCTAACTCAGTAGCCCAGTCTATAGAACCAAAGGTTGAAGACTGTGAGACTTCTATCATGGAAGTCAACCAAAGCTTTTCAGCACCGGCTCAGATGAAACAGCAAGGTTGCCAGACCACTGTGGTAAAGGCAGAGGCTTCACAAGAGGAGTGCACAGCTCCTCCACCTCCTCTGGCTGGTAGACCCTTACTGGAAAACAGTAAAGACTCCCAGCTAGCAGCAGCCTCCCCACACTCAGGCCCTAAAAACGGAGAGATTCCCACTCTCTCTGAGACCCCCTCTGGCTTGGCTGTCCTCAAGCAGCTTCTCCAGAAGAGGCAGCAGGGACAGGCCCTTCCTCTACAAGTGGTTGGTACAGACAGCCACTCCACTGCCATAGCTCAGGCCACAGCACTACTAGATCCCACAACTAAACCAGCTAAATCCAGAAGAGCTCCCTCCACCACTCAAAGGAAACCCAGGACCCCAAAATCTATAACTCCCAAGGATAAAAAGCCCAGAATCAGGAAAGGCAAGGCAAACAGCACTCAGCCAGATCTATCAGTTAAGCAGGAGGACTGCATGTCAGATGACTGCCCCATCTTTCTGTCAGACCCAGGCCTGGACAGCTGCACCTTTATAGAGGATAGCTTGTCACCTGAACTCCCACACAACTATACCTTTGATATAAATGCCATTGATCAGACAGAGTTCTCAAGCCCATACAGCGGCAGTCAGTTTGTCCTGACTGATAAGAATTTACCAGTTAAGTTCCTGAGTGATGTCAGCCAGGAAGCTGTACCTGCTCAGGCACTGAGCTTTGAGAAGAAACCTGATAGGCTATTGGATTCTGGGGAGGAGCTTCAAAGGGGGCAAAAAACAAGGCCCGTCAGCCCTGACCTCTTTGATAGACCTGAGAATGGCGAGTCTATATCAAATCACCTCACATTTCTCGACTCAGAGAAAATAAAAAGCAGAGAGTGGGATTTCTCTGTAGGTAAAGCCCATACACTCAGCCCTTTTCAAGACTTTCACTGTGAGAGAAAAGAGCTGCTCTTTTCAGTCTTCGACCCTGTCCAACCTTTGCCATTAAGCTCAGCATCATTCGTGGAACACGAGGGCTCCCCAACCGGGGAGCTTCTTGAGGGCATTGATGGACTGACCTCCACCACACCTAGTAGCTCTCCACGTTCCATCAGCTCACTATCCCAGGTGAGGGCAAGCCAGCTGCTGCGGGGAGCAGGAGGCGGAGCCCACGTTCTCAAGCCCCTCATGTCCCCTCCAAGCCGGGACGAGATCCTCAGCACTCTGCTGGACCTGGAGATGTCGGAGGCCACCTTCCAGGAGCCCTTCTGCAGCAACCCCTCTGATGCACCAGGGAAACCAATGTAAGACTATGCACCAATGGCACAAACTGAAGTAATAATTACTTTTAAGGTGTTTTGCATATGAACAAACTGTGTTTTGGATTAAGTGTACATAGAAAAGCCGTTCGTGTAAAAAATGGAGCCTTAGTGATACATCAGCATGACATTATCAGTCAATTTTAGCATCATACATAAGGTACCCTGTGGAGTTTATGACCACTAGTAGTGTTATGGAGCTATGTCTCTACAAGAGGGTCTCCAATTTGCTTATGGTGTGGATAAGGATGCACATGCATGTATAGACTAACAAGCAAGGGATGTCAGTTTCAGTTCATTTTTCTTTTGACAGCTCAGCACCCATTAACCCATAACTGAATGGCTGGTTTAAAGAAAAAAAGCAAAATTATGTGAAATATAAGAGGTGCCCTCCTTTTAATCTGGAGCTTCATTGACTCGGTGAGCTTTAGTGCTGCATTTCAAAGCACTGTTCATTTACAAGTGATAAAGTTCGAACATTTTTTTGTGTAAATGTCTTGTCTGTCATTCGATTTTCTTACGGCTACCCGCATTAACGTGGAAACCACCAGCTGTAATCGCCGAAAGACCAGTATCACTAGCTAACTCCCACCTGACCCTGGTGGTGTGCAGTGCAGTAAACTGAAGAGCAGCAAAACTAACCTATAGATCGACATGCATAAGTGGTCAAAAATATTCTCGGCAATTAACAATTAACCATTGAGATCCCTTGCAAAAACAAAAGCAGTGAAGGAGAAAACTGCAAGCCTTAGGGAAATTGTAAATGAAGAAGTATTACTTTTATATAGTTTATCCACTAGTGAGTACTGACAAGTTTTTTTAAAACTGTAATATGCACTGCATACATATGTGATTACAGTTCTTAAATAACCAGATTTAGGGGTATCTAGTAAAAAGTATTAAAATGTCAAAATGGAAATTAATACATCTATCAGATTTTTTTTAAACTCTCAAATATCAATGTCAGCCTCAAAAAACTAGTACAAGTTCGACCCTAATTAATACTATCCACAGGGCTTTATTTAATAAATCAGTTTTTGCATAGCGCTCCATTTATGAGACTGTAATGAATGGCAATAATTAATGAAATATTAACAAGTCGTTTAATCAGATTCCCCTGGTTTCTCTCTAGGGAGGTTGGCGGCCGCAAGTTAACTGTTCATACCAGGCTGGCTAAGGAGCTAGCAGAGTTCAGTGGAGACCTGTCTTTGGAGGGCCTTCATTTCTGGAAGACAGCCTTCTCAGCCATGACGCACCCCGCCAACACTATTACCTCATCTTCCGAAGTCCAGGGAGCTGAGGCCTCAGAGGCAAGTAAAGAGCAAGCCGAGCTTGACCCGTCCTCAGCCAGCGACAAAAAGGTCATCCTTCTACCCTGCAAAAACCCACCAAGCAGAGAGCGTGTGCAGCTGTGGCTGGAAGCCAGGAAACAGTACGAAAGTTTACAAAAAGGGCTGCTGAAGAAGGGGAGAGCTGGGCTGGATGTGGAGGGGAATCCAGAAGGAACTGAGCCGCCAGCTGCTTCCAGCTGTCCTGCAGTGAAGGTTGAGCTGTGTGAGAGACTCTCCAGTATCAGAACCCAAAGGAGAAAGAAATGCAACCTGTCCTTAATCATACCTCCCCTGAAGAATACAGCCTCTCAGTGTAAATCCACAGAAGTGAGCCCAGTTTCAGATGAAGGTGGTGTAGATTTTGAGCAGGAGGGTGGAGAAAAACATGATGATGAGGATGATAAAACCCCCTCTCCAGTGTCCCCAGAGCTGCCTCCCTGGCAGCAGTCCTGTCAGCCCAGCCCCTCAGGGCCCGACCGCCTCAGTGAAAACAGGCAAAGTGAAAACTCTCCAGAACCACTGTCACATAGTCTCTCCAACTCCCTGGAGAGAATAGGGGAGAATAGTAGTCCTTTGCTCCTCGATGTTGGAAACAGGGAAGAGGGGAGGACTAGTCCCAAACTCCTTCACAGCACCCCCTTTTTAAGGAGGAGGCGGAGAAGCAAGGAGGATCTGGAGCCAGTGTGCAGCACGCCCATATCTGAGGGTAAGAAGGCAGCTGTTTGATTCTGCCTGTAATCTGTTTCAGTCATCTGTAATTGACATGTGTGCCAGGAATTGATCGTAGCTGATTCTTTGAATTACGTCTAATTTGAGCAGATCTTCTGCATGCAGTCCTGTAATTAATATTCATTGTTACTCTGCTCTTCCCGTTCTTATTCCTGCTGCAGAGGATCCCATTTCTCAGAGACTCCAGCAGAGGAGGAGAAGCCAAGCAGACCCACTGAGAAGAGTGTTACTGACCACACAGATGAAGGTCAGACCACAAGTTTTGATTTTTCAAACCTCTCGCCACATCAAAGAGCTTTAATACCAGGGCTTTAATCCCAGTGTAGAGCTGTGCATGGCAAATGTCTCATGTACCTGATATTATGCCTCCAGCTTGTTGGCCTGAATCAAGTCAGTCCCTCTTTCACTTCAGTTGTTTGAATTTTGCCTTTAGGCCTGTTGTTGATTTGATGTGCCTGTGTTGTCTTGTTCATTGAGGTGTCTCTCATGTACTCTTTGTCTTCCACAGAACCAGTTTGCTGCTTTGAATGTGCCAAAGAAAGAAAACTCTCAGATAGAAGGTCCCAGCATAGCCAACTCGTACGGCTTCAAAATCAGCATGCAAAACCTGCAGGATGCCAAAGCTCTGCATGAGGTGAGCAACCGCAGCCTTTTCTCACACTCTGTGTTTTTGCTCTTTTAGGGTGGAAGACAGGTTATATCAGTCCAATATTTAGTCTTGGAGTGGGATAGCATTTCATTAAATGCACTTATTCAATCAGAATACCTCAGAGTATTATTCAAATGGTCTTTGGCTGATCTTTGGAGAGCACAATAACCAGACAACAGTTGAAACTTAAGTTTTATGCCTAGCGTACACTAAAAGACGAAAGTCTGACACCCTGTCATATCTTAAGACCGTGAGAAATTAGTCACAGACAATAAGGTTTTCAAAGACGGGGGATCTTGCGGTGTTATTATTTGCAAGACTGCAACTAGATTCCTTTTGAGATGATTCCCCATCTTGCTCCTTCTGGAAAATATGACACCTAACTCCCTTTAAGAAGTATGCCATATTAACAATTCCTTACATGTCCACAAAAACACATAACTCTTGAAACGCAAGATAAAAGCCATCATATGTCGACAGTATTCTTGTCAATTTGGCATCAATAAAATTCAAAAACATAAACTCTAATTGTGTACAAATATTTTGACTTTTGTCACCTAAATTCACTACAAGCCTCCGTTGGTTAGCTGTGCTATTTTAGTGGGAAGTGACCGTGGGAATGGGAGACAAACTGGTTCAAAAATTAAGATTTCTGACTTAAATAAGAGCTGGTTGGTGGACCAGATTCACACTGAATTATACACAGACTCTTATTCACTCTGCAACTCCACCAGTTTCTCCTCCTTTTCCACATTACAAACCGAGACATGTTCACATTCTTGCTCCTCCCCCGAGTCTACTCCATGTTTACTGTCTACCCAGTTTGCTGCTTCCTGTTTGGTGCTGGAGAGAGCACAGCTATCGGTTGTTGATAATGTTCACGTTATTGAGCTTCACTATTTGCGTGAGCCAAGTTTAAAAACTCAACATAATTTAAACGTGTTTGATTTTACTGGAAAGTCAAGACAAGAAAAAGACTGACTCACGCAGCTTGGACTGAATTTTATGACCACCTTAAACCAAATGATTGAGATTAAGGGTGCGTGCACCATCTGTGATAAAGCTCTCGTGGAAAGCCGTCTCGCTCTGTTTAGACCAAAACCGTTCCGCCAATATGACTACCCTACGAGGTGGAAAATCGGGCACCTCGAATCAACTCGCCAATCCGGCTCTGTGTGTGTCAACGCTAGCAGGTTGCCGGCAAAACGGCCCAACATTCATGGAAAATCTGGCAGTGTAAAAGGGGCTGTGGTTTTATTTCACCACTGAAAATTTGTCTGCGACAGTGAAATTGCTCGAAAAGCAGTAAGGTGGTATAAGGCCGTGATAAGTTATCACAGAAATTGCATTTATAGTGTCAGCTGATACAATACTTTTTTTCAGCATTTTAAATTGTGACGCAACAGCCAGCGATGACCAAAAATTTGAAGTCTGCTACCTGAATGTTTTCTACAGGGATCCTTTCTGATAAAAGAAGATGACAAGGAAAGATGAAAGGTTTCATTAATTAGTTTCAGAGCAAATACTGTGCCAACTGGGAACAGAATCCAAAATGTTAGAGGCAATTAGGAGCAAACCATAGCCATATGAGGAATAAAATCCCAGGCATCCCTTTTTGTTTAGAATTATTGTGAAGCTGAACTGTCTGGCGTTGACCTGTGGGACCTGTGGTTGTGCTAAGCTGCACCTGTTTTTTTTACATGGGAGGGAAAGCTGAGAACACGTCGGAGAATATGGGAAAACACTGGAGAGAGATTTTGGCAGGATCCAGGGCTCGAGTATCTCTTGAAATGCAAACTGATATTTAAGTGGCTGAGTTTTACCACTGAATCCCGTCCTCCATGGAGCCTGTACAGTCTATTAGGATTTATTCCTGCCATTTAATGGATGCTCTTATCCAAAGAGACTTGGAGTGAATGCATCAGTTAAATATGCTTCAATTAGTCTGTCACCAAAATAGTAAGCAGTCATTAGCAAAGGGTGAAATATTGAAGGCTACAGTACTCTGGTAATCTTCCTGCAACTAAAAAATATCAGAAAAGAGAACTGCAGAGACATAAATAAACAAAAAACGTGGGCATGATGTGCTTCTAAAGATGAGTTTTCAGTCTTAACACTGTTTCCACAAAACAAATGTCTAAAGATCATGACTTCACATTGATTTTTTCCTTTAGACACAGCATTGCTTTCTGTCTCTCCCTCAGGTCCAGTACCTAACACTGATGGGCATGGAGCTCCATGCAAGAACCCGTCGTGACCTTGAGCCTGACCCTGAGTTTGACCCCATATGTGCCTTATTCTACTGCCTCAATTCTGATGCTCCTCTGCCGGACGTAGACAGCACCCAGCTGACGGGTGCTATCGTAGTGGACAAAGACCATCAAAGTAGTGACCAAGGTGAAAACTCAGTTAATCATAGCCCTGCTGAAAGGGAGGATATCTGTACTGAGATGTTACCATGTGTAGCATTATTCAAGTCTAAGTGGTTGTTTATGTAGTCACACAATCAGTGTGGGGATGTACAGTCAGCCTGATGAATCTGTTTAAATGCCCTCAGCAGATCACAGAGGAACAGCGCCCCTGCTGGTCAGGTCGGGCGTCTCTGGGCTGCAGGTGACATACGCCTCTGATGAGAAGGCGCTGTTTCAGGAGCTGATCACCATCATGAGAAGGTGCGTATGTATGGCCAAGCGGGATGTGTTGGCACAGCTCCTTCATATACTGCTTCATTAATAGCAAATATGCAGCTCTAGTGAAAGAGACTCCCTCTCTGAAGCAGAATTTTGAGTTCAATTTATTTCTTACATTTATAAAACAGTCTGTGCTCATAACTAGAGGCAAAGAAAGAAAATAATTTTGATTTTTTTTTTTTAAACATTATTTTGAGTATGAAATACTAACCTTGGCTCCAACCTGGCTGTGTTCTGTCAGGTTTGACCCAGACATCCTGGTGGGGTATGAGGTGCAGATGCATTCCTGGGGCTACCTCCTCCAGCGGGCTGCGGCGCTCGGAGTGGACTTGTGTCAACAGCTGTCACGAATGCCAGGTAGGGCTTACCCACCACAGCTGAGATGTTACTCTTCGGATAGATACTGTGCAAGTGCAAGAAAGCAACCAGAGTTCAAAGCAGATCTTTTGAAGGGACGAATATTGACTAGTCAGGACAGACAGTTTTTTTTTCTTGAAAAATGAATATAATCTTTTTTAAAAGATACATTTTGACATTTTGTTGCAAGTCTCTGATGTTGTTCAGAAACTCATTTATGAATGGTGTTAGGTTAATAAAAATTGAGATTTGGGGGCACTTTCAGGCACTATAATTGCATTTCATTGTGCATCCCGGTGTTGCAGAATGACAATAAATGAGCATTGAACTTGTTGAAAGGGCACAGGCCCCTCATTTATTTCACTTGTACACAGTAGTATCCTGCAGAAAAACACGTTGGTCCTTAAAAAGGCAGAACTTGGCTTAACATTTGCCACAACACAAAGCAACCTAAAACTTTTCTGCAGTGCACTGCATCATCTAATCACATGTGCATATTCCTCGTTGACAGAATTAGTAAAGTGAATAGCAAAAATTTACTTTTTACCTCTCTTTACCTGTAATTATGATGAAGGAGGTAAATTGTTTGTTGCTGTTATAATTTCCCAGTGTTGTAAATATGTCTAATACTTTATTCAGTAATAGTATAAACCCAGTAAAACATAGTAAACCTTGAACATCT
>JAPZEB010000010.1:3287110-3304610 GCA_029783705.1 Chaetodon striatus
CTCAAAGGAGGTCTGCCCACTGTCTCTCTCTTTTTTTTCAAGGCAACGTTTCAACACAAGATGTTGTGGATTGCAATGTTGACTTAAATAAAAGAAAAATAGTCTATTTATTTGGAGCCTACAGTTGGCAGACCTCCATTGTGACCTGCAGTGAAGTATTCTTTGTCTTGCACCTGAGTATTTTTGCCTTGATGTGCACACACTTGATCCCTCCTCTGTCTTAGAGTAAGCTTACATGATATTGTAATGAATCAAACTACTAACAGCAGGATGTCCACAGTCTAATGTGATTGTGCAGCTGATACTTCTTCCTGTGTGTCTTTGTTACTCATAAATATTGAACAGGAATCAAGCAGAGGATGTAATGCTACAGTGTGTTACTACGAGCCAAATAATTAACATAAAGAGATGAAGAGGATAGATGTCACTAATGGAAACCCTGCCATGACAGAGTCAGCGTGGCTTTGCATAAAATAATTCTGCAACAGCATATACAGCGTAATCTGCGCTGCAGATTACTGCCTGTGTGTGCTTCTAGTACAGTGCAATTCATTAACGTATCTAATGTGACACCTTTGTATATTATTAAGCATCAGTTCAGTAACACTTATCTATCAAAATATGCTTTTGGCTGAATTTGTTGTCAGTTTTCTCTGAATTCGATAAAACATACTAACTTTGAAGAGGACCAAAAAATGCCATTCTGAATGATCTACAGCCGAACTGAGGGAGACACCCGATACATCTTCATTATAGCTTAAGTTTCCCATCTCTCCTGCGCCTCCAGTCTCAGCCTGCTCCATTTGCCCCGTCACATTGTTCATATCTCAATGGCCAGGCTGTTGTTGCTATAGCAATATGTGGAGCTGACAAGGGCCCAGGTTGCTCCTGATTTAAGTAAATGGTACCTTGTGGTGTATGCCTTAAACAGCCTCTGCAATGTGCATGTTAGGATTAGATAGACTGGACAGTGTTGGTGTATGCATGACTACAAACAACTGATTTCAGGGAGACAAAGACATTTAAGCCATATACAAGGACTTTGAAATGCACCTTTCATGTTTGAATTATTGCTTCTTTTTTTTTGTTTAGACTTCAGTTCCCCAGTGGGCAATTTTCAAATGGCATGCATACAATTAACTGCATATAACAGCCCCATTAATAACTCACCAGCTTTAAAATGATCTAAAAACATTTGGTTCCTTCTTAAATTGTTAAAATTAAAGGAGTTAAATTAGTAGGAAAGCTCGGCCTTGTCATGTTGATGCCACTGATGAGGTTGTGTCCTAATAAAGCTGAGTATAACTGATAAGCTAAGTTTATAAGTTGTACAGTATGTGTTTTCCAGTGTATTTTAGGTGGAAGATGGTGGACCACTACGTGAGCCGTGTGCGCGGCACCATGCAGCTTCTTCAGCAGAATGACATCATTGGCAGAACCAGCGAGCTGGCCAGAGTGTTTGGGATTCAGTTCTTTCATGTTCTGACTCGAGGATCGCAGGTACTAAGACACACACCACATATTTCAGACCCTCTGATTGGTCCACAGTAGCTATCAGAGGGTTATTAATGGTTACACTGGTGACCCTGGCCCATGTACTAGTAACGTTGATCAGTGAGAGTTTAAAGGATCCAAGTAGCAACTGCATATTTATCATGTTCTTCCTGTCTCTCGTACAGTACCGCGTTGAATCCATGATGCTGCGTGTGGCCAAGCCCTTGAACTACATCCCTGTTACACCCAGCATCCAGCAGCGAGCCCAGCAGAGGGCGCCACAGTGCATTCCCCTGGTGATGGAGCCTGAGTCGCGCTTCTACAGTAACTCAGTGGTCGTACTGGACTTCCAGTCGCTTTATCCCTCCATCGTCATCGCCTACAACTACTGCTTCTCCACCTGCCTCGGCCACGTGGACAGCCTGGGAACGTAAGGACATGACAGACCCACACACCCACAGCGTGTACTCCAACTTGCTTAGGTTGCATGTCTGCCAGGAAAGTCTCCTTCCAGCGCTGCCTTCCTTCCCTCATTATTTTTAATGGAACAGACACGCTGAGAGCTCTGCATGATGTTCACAGCTCAGAGCAGAGAGCGCTGCAAGTTAGGATACATTTCAGTTTTTTCACCAGGATTACTGTAGTTGCATAGCAACAGCAGGAGCCATGAACACTTTTTTTTTTCCAACATGCATATGTCTACTTCTCCAAGGTAAAAGAAAAAAGAGTCATGCCTGGCAGACAGAAACTGGCTTTGTGCTCCTCATTCTCAGCAGACATATAAAGTGGCAAATTAGCTGCAGGGGTAGTTGGAAATTTCAGAATATCCAAATCAGAACAGGAAATGTGCTGGATTTTTCAAAAATAACATAACCATTTTAAACAATACAGTTAGTGGCGCTGCATTTGATGGTTATACCTGTCATCAGCTGTTTGCTACATTCAAATAGAAGATTTGAAATAACGCTACAACATTCTAACAACATGTCAGCTGTGGCGGTTCTATGAGAAGCAACCATCAGTTGACTGATGTTTAGATATCTGCACTGATTGAGTTTATGTGCTGGTTTCATTTTAAACTATACCAGCATTTGTAAAAGCTTAATCATGATGTAATTTGATATTTTCGGACACTGTTTGACAGCTGAACCAAAGCTGTATTGGCAATGAAACAGGGTTTTCTGTGCATCTTCCAGCAACATGTGGCTGAATCAGTTGCCTCTCGGCTTAGGAGAGAGAATTTCCAAAAGAAAAGAAAGGACTCGAGCACGCTGATCAATTTAAAGCCTTTAACAGTGCAAACAGACAAATGTTCCAACATTACCGTGTCTTTGCTTGAGTCAAAGAGAGCAAGGACAAAGGGAAACACATATAGAGTGGGAGTTGCCATTGTCTGTGCACCACAGTCACATCACGAACAAAAGAACACAGATATTTCTTACAGTGGCAAACACAAAAAGTATTGAACTGCATTCATCACGTTTAACAAATTAAAGAAAACATGACAAATTCATTTTAAGCCTAAGAGCTGCACCGAGCGTTTTAGTAGGCAGTCAACTCTTTAGTGAAGAAGAAAGTTTTTGCTCTAGCCCAGTGCCATACTGCTTAGTGGAATAATCGATTATCCGCTTGCAAGGAAATTCATTGACAACCCTTTTAAATATATTTTTAGCGTTAATCAAACAAAAATCTCATACATTCACTGGTTCCAGCTCTTAAGAGTAAGAGTGTGACGTTTGTTTCTGTTTACATCATGTAAACTGAACATCTTTGAGTTCTGTACTGTCAGTTGGACAAAATCAGACACATGAAGACTTTGTACTCTTCAGACATTTTATAGACTTTTGAGACCCTGTAAAATAAAGCAGGGTCTGCTTGTGATCACAGCAGAGGCTGCATGTATTCACCAAATAGCATGGGCGGATTATGAGACAATGGACCTCTAAACACAGATATGCAAAAGGTCCCACCACCTCTCCTACACAGAAACAAGACATGCAGATATTGTGGTGGTTTTGCCCATTTTTGCAATAATTTTGTGTCTCTTTGCAGTACTTTTGCATCTATTTCTGGTCTTTTTGAGTCTCTTCTGGGTTGGTTTGTGTTAATTTGAGTGACATTTTGCAGGTGAAGGCCAGGGGGACTCCTGACATTTTGGGTCCCATGGCCTGTTCTCAGTGGGCCATTTAGTTATCCATCCATGCCATAGAGGGATATTCCCATTATTTCCTTGGAATAGCTGTCAAAGGACTTAATAAAAATAAAACTATCTAGTACTTCACAAAAAGTAAAGATTAGTCAGAAAAAAAGAACAGTGTTTTTCCTTCTTTCCAATCCCAGGAATCATCTTGCGACCTCTCACATATATGTTTTGAGCGTTTAGAGGGGTCCCAATCCAGTGGTAGGAAATCACAAGATAAAACAATGAATCAAGGTGTTGAAATAATAATCAATAGATTAATCAGTTGATAATTAACATAATCATTAGTTACAGCCTTTTACTTAATAAACAGGTAGTGTTAATTGGTCAACAGCCAAAGCTTCAGTAGCAGGGGTTTGACTAGTTTGGCTTTGAGCTACGACTGGTAGTGAGTAGTCACACCTTTCTGTCACAGTGAGACTGCAGCCTGCAAACCTATCAACACTGTGTCACACCAGGCATCAGTCTTAGTCATACACAGGTGATTGAGCGATAGCGTCCATGCTGCAGTGCTGCCCACAGCACAATAACAACTAAGTACTTATACAGGTTGAGAATTCTCTTTCTTGAATGACACTTGTCCACCTGTGTCTCTGTTTCAGGCCTGATGAGTTTAAGTTTGGCTGCACGGCCCTGCGGGTTCCTCCTGAGCTCCTCTACCAGCTCCGCAATGACATCACCGTGTCTCCCAACGGCATTGCCTTCGTCAAGGTACAGCACCCTCCTCCTTCCACTCTGAGGAGATTTTATCTAACACTTAATGCTGTCCCGGAAAAACACTTGGCCCGAGTATGAATCATCTCTGAGTCCTTCAGCAGTGCAGGTTTATTAAGGGTCATTAGCTGCTGTGGAGGCCGAGCACGTCCACAGAAAGCCCACTTCATGCTCTATGTCCTTCCATTCATTGTTTTCATTCATTCACTCAGTGCTCCACACTTCCTGGCTCTGGTCCCGCAGTCTCATTACGTAACACACACACACATGCAGTACAGTGAACACTGACCATGTGTACTGAGGTTATTAAAAGGCACAGAAGGAAATCAGGTTTGGTTCAGATCTGATTTTGTTCTCTATCGCTGGAATATTGGCAAAATCATCCTGATGTTGCTGAAGCTGGTTATCAGTGATTATGTTTGTGGACCACTCTGTTGTTGCTGTGTCCTGAATCTAAACTGCACGCTAACTGTACGCACTATTTATTATTATTCATCGTAACAGAACACTGTAAGAGCAATCAACATACTTAACTGTTAAAATACATTGCCTAAAACGCTGGTCGTTAATCAAGCTGACTTTAGAGTGCTGCTGCTGCCAGATTTTACAAAGATTTAATACTTATTTGATAGTCTAACTCTCCCTGGAGCTGTTTCACTTCACTTCTGCAATTTGTGTTAATGTTTTTGCAGCTGTGAGTAGCATCTATTTCCTTTTCGCATTGCAGTGCTGGACACTGGATATGGTCAACAACACCACACTCAAAAGTCCCACAGCATTTATTGCATTTATTTTTCCGTACTTGAGACACAGTTCATGAGTTTATGAGTGCTTGATTTAATTGATAAAGATACATCTGTTTAGGTTTAAATGTGAAAAAGAAAGTCTCATTCTCTGTGAAGATGCAGTGTAGTTTATGTGGTAGTAGTTTGTGCAGTAAAAGTTTGGTTGTCATCTGCTGCTAGATGTATCCTTGTTTGTACATGTGGAGCCAAAAGGCTGAGTTGTATTTTGTTGTACGCCCATCTGTCCACCACATTTATATCATTAATCTAGAATATACTTCTCACTGTAGCAGCACCATCAATCTCCATCCACCACAGTGACTGATCATGAACTGAGTTGTTTAGTGTTAACTTCAAAATGCAAATATGACAACATGACATGTTGGGTTGCTTTGAAGCAGTCTTGTCAATGAAAAATTTGAAAATAAATATCTGTTGATATCTTTTTATTTCATGAAAGCTAAATAGTAACAATATAAATGAAAAAAAAAAAGATGTAAAAAAGTTTGATATATAAAAAGGCGAAATCTCTGTTCATTTTGAACTGACGAGTGAAGAAGAGACAAAATGGTGAGCCCTGGTTTGGCCGACAACCTGAGTTAGATGTTAGCGACTAGCTTGCCTTGCTCCGTTAACATGTTGCCAAATTTTACAGAGCCCAGCTTACGGTAAACATCTACTCCTTCTAACAGACACTAACACATTCGACGAACATTTAACATAATTCAGTACTAACATTAGCTCCCTATAAAGTGAATAAACATGATGTTTATCAGTTAAGCTAAGCTTGGGAGTTCTACTGATTGAAACATGACACAGCAGACCTTGGTTATGTCAGTATTATTAAGCATTGTTGGTATACATAACATTTATTTTTATACGACATGAAAGAAATATGTTCAGTCAGTAACAAATTCTCAGCCTAGATGACTTGAAGTCATTTTACAACACGTAGTTTAAGGTGTGCTTACTTCTCATCAGAATTTTTACAGCCAGGAGGAAGATATTCTTCAGCAAAATCCATTACAGTATCATGAATGTGACTGACTCCCGCTGACTTAATCGGGACTAAATTAAACCAGATGTGTTTCACCTGTGACAGGGACAAATTAGAATAGAGACACTCTTCTTCAGTGTGAGTGTAGACTCATGGAAATCACTGCGCCTGTGTTCACCCTGTCTGTTGTTTGTGTCCAGTCATCAGTGCGTAAAGGTGTCCTGCCCAGCATGCTGGAGGAAATCCTGAACACGAGGATCATGGTTAAGCAGTCAATGAAAACCTACAAGCAGGACAAGGCACTGATGAAGCTTCTGGACGCCCGGCAGCTCGGACTGAAGCTCATCGCCAACGTTACCTTTGGCTACACCGCCGCCAACTACTCTGGACGCATGCCCAGCGTGGAGGTAAGCTCATTAAAGGTTACTGTCAGCTGTCTGCACTGTGCGCACAGTCCTACCAAATTCTACCAATTTGGATTTAGAATTCTTTCAGACTTCAGTGTTCAAGTTATGAAAGCAGAGACAAGGAAAGCAGCTTTGTCTTCTTATTCCAAATAGCACATATTTAAAGCCATCTGTGGCTGCTCTGGAAAAGTGGAATGGACACAACACCACATATTTTTTTTATGAGGTTCCATTTCTACTGTTCTTGCAGACCTCTAATGATCCGGACCGTGGTTTCCTGGAAGAAAATACAAACTTAATCTGTGTGAAATAGACATTTCTGCAGAGCAATTGCTTCAGTATTTCATTAATCCTGTGCAGCAGTGTATGTTAACATCTCACCTGCCTTTTCTAGGTTGGAGACAGCATCGTCCACAAAGCCAGAGAGACTCTGGAGAGAGCCATCAAGCTGGTCAATGACACTAAGAAATGGGGAGCGCGTGTTGTTTACGGAGACACAGACAGGTAAACGTCCCACCTTTACAAATCCATAGAGTCACTCCCCCATCATCAGAGCAGCAGGAGTAGTAAAACCTGACGACTGATACAAACCCATATCAGCCTAAAGCCACAACTGACACACTGTAATAGTTCGTGTTAGCTGTCTCTCATCGTGTGTGAACACTCTGCTGATGTGTCACTGCTCTCTGATAGCACCTGTACTGTGTTCTCATGGAGCTCCAACACTTTCAACAATCAGATTTTTTTATTGTTTTGACAACTAGCTTCAAGGCACTAATTAATTCTCAGTATCAGGAAGGAGGCAACTATTCTCTTCTCCGAGCAGTGATTTGTAGACTTTTTGTTCCCGCACAGTTTCGGTTATAGGAGCTGTGAAGTGTTAAATTGCAGGAATCTACTTCTCAACTCTTCTACTCTTTGCTAATTAAACTAAATTACTGGATCTGGGAAAGCAAAAAGGAGATCTGGGTCTGTGTTTCTCGAGCGTCACAGGAGAAAACTTGTACAAAATAATCTAGTAACTCTCAGTGACACATATTTGGTTGGACTGGCGGGCTTTGACTTCACCTCCATGCCTGTGGTATCATGGTATCCCGTGCCGACCTTGGCTTGACACCGGCATCTGCGTTACCTGACCACAAGCATGATGAACCCCTTGAGTTTTGGGTTTCCTTCACATCTGTAGGAGCACTTTGGCTGTTAGAAAATGCAAACCTTAAGGTTAGGGGTTAGCGTTACCTAAATGCTAACATCAGCATGCTAACAAGCTGATATAGCAGGTATAATGTTTACGTGTGAACCAGATTTCATGGCACGCCATCTAAGTACTTTTTGAGACTTTTCAGTCTGGATTAAAGTGGTGGAGTGACCGATGACACCCCTGGAGTCACAAAAAGCCCAAACTCATATGTTGTGTCCATAACAAAGCTCAATAATCATGTAACGCGTCATCCATCTGTAGTGGTGTCCCTACCACAATACTTCTTATAGTGTGTTTCCTAAATTGCATATCAGGCAGCAGACTTGTGACCAAAGTTATCACCTCTAGAGGTATTTATCACATGTTGACATTACAGAGCTGTTTTAGTCGCTGTCTGATGTCAAATATGTTGTCTACCGCATTGCATTGTGGGATATGTATGCCAGTGTAGTGCCCAGTGTTTGCATTCTGTGATATTTCATCGGAAACACTACACAGGCTATGCACTATTAATTTCATACTAAGGTTTTGGACATAACTTAAAAAGTCTCCCAGAAAAAAAGGGCCAATGGGGTCTGATGAGGGCCAACAGTGCATGACACACCACACCAACTAGGGCGACACTCACCAATGGCCCAACATTGAACAACAGCCAACAGTTGGCTTGGTGTGTCAGGGCCGTCAGAGTGAAAGCATTTGATCAACTTCCTTTACTCAGGGGCTGACTGATATCTACAGTAGGAGAGCTCAACAGGTGTCCCTGCCTGTGCCGCAGTGATGATTTGGGTCTGGCACTACTAACAGCTTTGGCAGCAACAAATCACTTTTTGATTGTTGTTACAGCAAATCCGCAGATTAATTCATTTCCCGCCAATCAGCCTGACGTTAAAGTCCTCCACTGAGGTTGGAATGTTTAGTTGAACTGGTAGTCCAGTTCAAAATATGGTGCTTGATTAACACAGACCCTGAACAAGAGGCTTGCTGACTTCCCTCAGCTGATAAACTTTTTAGAAATATGTTTTGGGACTGTTTTATGCCTACATTTGGCAGCCAACAGGAGAGAGATGGTAGTAAATGAGGGAGCACAGAGATGGAGAATGAGCTCACTTCCAGCTGTGGACGTCGGGGTTCATAGTCAGCACTAACCTGAAGGCCACCAGGTCACCCCAGCTGCTGAACTTCTTGAGCTCTGACAGGAACTGAGTGAAGGATGGAGACGTACAGAACAGATGGACTGTCGTACTGAGAGCTGCTGTTTGTGTCTCTGTGTGTTTCGCAGCATGTTTGTTCTGCTGAAGGGAGCCACCAAAGAGCAGGCCTTCAAGATCGGCAACGAGATCGCCGAGGCAGTGACTGCAACGAACCCCAAACCAGTCAAGCTCAAGTTTGAGAAGGTAGTGCTTCACACACACATCCACAATACACACAAACAGCACACACACACAGAGGCAGCAGAATCTCTGTGCTGTCTGCAATTTGATTTTGATTTGTCAGTCTGTGCCAGTTTTCTCTCCTAATCGACACATGTAGACACATTCAGAGGTAATTATTGATTTGTGTGTGTGTGTGTGTGTGTGTGTGTGTGTGTGTGTGTGTGTGTGTGTGTGTGTTCCCAGGTGTACCTGCCCTGCGTGTTGCAGACAAAGAAGCGATACGTGGGCTACATGTACGAGAGCCTTGACCAAAAGGAGCCCGTGTTTGACGCCAAAGGGATCGAGACAGTGCGGCGCGACGGCTGCCCCGCTGTTTCCAAGGTAACAGGCAAACCCCTCGTTTCACTCTGCTCTACACCAATCACAGCCATGCCAGTTTTCTTCCCGCTCTCGTTTACTCGGACTGCTTCACATGTGTCAATCAGGCAAAAGAGCCCCGCCTGCTCAGAGACATGATTTGTTTCTTTGTTAATGTGTAATCATATCTAAATATCACGGGATTAAACAGCAGGGCACGCTTGTGTTTGTGCTCTGGTTATATTAGATATGAATCTTTCTTGATTTGAACCACTTTATCTCTCTGTTAGATCTTTTTCTTTTTCCATCTCTGTAATGTTTATTCTCTTCTCGTCTGTCCTGTCATTAATGTGTCTTCTCCAGATTCTGGAGCGTTCCATTAAGCTGCTGTTTGAGACTCGGGACATCAGCCAGGTGAAGCAGTTTGTGCAGCATCAGTGCATGAAGGTTCTGGACGGTCGTGCCAGCATGCAGGACCTGACTTTCGCCAAAGAGTACCGGGGCAGCGGCTCATACCGGCCAGGGGCCTGCGTGCCCGCCCTGGAGCTCACCAGGTGTGTGTGTGAGACGGTGTAGTGTCAGTGGCCATTTGCAGAAAGCCACATGCAGACAAACGCCACACCATAAGACCGAGAAAGTCCTTAGTTTCACTTGGGTCTGCGCGCAGCAGAGAGCAGGAGAGCTTGCTGTCAACTACAGTTACAGTAGTCAGTGTGAATCCAATTACTCCTTCCCCACAGTGCTCATTGTCTGGCTGCACTAGCCTGCATGTACAGTACCTGAGTCTGTTGCTAGGCAACCCGGCTCTTAATGGGTGAAAAAAAAAAAATCTGATTTCAGAGGCATGGGTGAGAGGGAAATATTCTGCCTCATTCATGAGCACAGTATAGTTTATCTCATGTATTTATCAGGTGGCTTGATTCCTGCTGGGGCTGAATTTATATGTTTGATTGTGGGAAGTATTCTACAGCACCAGAGCTGAGGTCGAACAGTTTTGATGACGTTTGTCAATTTTTTTGTCCTTTCCTTTGTCTCAGGCGTATGATGGCGTACGACCGTCGCCTGGAGCCCCGCGTGGGTGAGCGGGTGCCCTACGTGATTGTGTACGGGATGCCCGGCGTGCCCCTCATACAGCTGGTGCGTCGACCCATGGAGGTGCTGCAGGACCCCAGCCTCCGCCTCAACGCCACTTACTACATCACCAAGCAGATCCTGCCGCCGCTGGCTCGCATGTTCCAGCTGATCGGAGTGGACGTGTTCAGCTGGTACCAGGAGCTCCCCAGGGTGAGACGGAGAAGAGTTAGGAAATGAGCAGCCATTATGATTTTTATCTTACCTCTGCAATTTAGAAGCAATGCAAATTAGAGATGATGGTAATTAACTTACATAACCCACATGAAGACCTTCAGTATAAGAGATGAAAGCAGCGTGACAGAAAAACCTGAATGGGTTTGAGTTTGGAAAATGAGTTGTTGTTTAAGAGCACTGTTGTGTTGCTTCCCCTCCTGTCAAAATAAAAGCAGACTTTGAGAAGGTCTTTTCCGTCAGTGTGTTTAGTGGAGAGAGAACAAAGGATGAAGAGAAAATCTCTCGTGTGCTTCCTGCTGAGGATCGAATGAGACTCATCAAACTGCAGCGCTGCTGCTGCCTCAGTCTTTGTGTCAGTACTGAAGTCAGCGTCCTCTCTGACAGAGCACACATGCCATCTGCTGGTGGAGCTGAGAGCAGAGCCAATCGGAGCGATCAATGACCTTACACCGCTGTGTGTGGTCGTTTGAATGACCACCGATTAGATGCAACAGTTTAACAATCTGATCCTTTGCCGTCTTAAGGCTGTGGTCCTAACTCCCCTGTGTCTGCACACAGATCCAGAAGGCGTCCTGCTCCTCTGCGGCAGGTGGAGAGGAAGTGGGGAGGAAGGGAACCATTTCCCAGTACTTCACCACGCTTCACTGCCCCGTGTGTGACGAGCTGACCCAGCTGGGCGTGTGCGCACGGTGCCGCGCCGAGCCTCAGCGAGTCGCAGTCACACTCTACCAGGACATGAGACAGTGGGAGAGTCAACAAGACCAGCTGCTGAAGGTGAGACGCTCAGCAGAATATAGTCTGGGCTCCAGCTCCAGACATGTTTAAACACAAAATATACTCTTGCTATGAAAAATAATGTATCCAATGTGTTTTTCCCACAAATAAAGTACCAATAATTAGACATAAATACCTAAACATACCTAAACTTGCCTCTTCTTCTACAACAGTGCATTAGGGCCAAAGTAGGAAAAGAAAACAAAGAACAGAAACAGAGCCAGGAGAGTAATTTACAATAAAAAATTCTTTGAAACCCTAAATAAATTCTGTGAGATCACAGTTTTTTGTTGAGGAACCACATCACTTAATTTGGCAAGGTTGAATCAACTTTTTACATCCACCAGTGCCACCAGTAAACAGGGAATCCTGTTATATTTCAAAAATGGTTCCAAAGTGGATGCTATCCTGACGTTCTGGGCTGCGTTCAGCCCCGAGAAAATGTTGTAAAATGTTGATTTAAACAAACAGTGGTGTGTTTAACATCCTGTTTTGTCTTGCAGGTGCACTGCCTTTTAATATGGCAGAATATAATTCAAATCGGCTTTGTTGGCATGGGAAACATAATCATGTGCTCACTGCCACAGCAAATTTGAAATTAAAAAAAAAATTACAGTAAGTAAAGATCAACTAGAATTTGGTTTATATACACATCACTGCTGATTGGGTAACACCTCTGACACACCCACCAAATGAGAGAAAATGTCTCGTAGCACAGTGTTTCAGGTATTCTGCTGAAGTTTATGTACACAGTGTACATTTAGGAGCTTTATACATTCTAAAAACTGAAAGTAATAATAATGACTCATATGCCCACCTCAGTCTCCAGCATGACTTCCTCTCTGTATGGACTTTGCTCTTTATGCTGTGTCACATGACTTCCTGGCAAAAAGCCCTAAAGGCAAACTTCTCCCTTGTAAGATCAGAGTCAGCTTGGACAGAGTCCGTTGGCTCCCACAAATACCAATCTCAGAGAATATTCAAGTTTTTTCTCATGAAGTTTTGTTTTTTCTTGTAAACATACGACTTAAATCTTGTTGTTTTATTACCCCAGACTAATAGACCTCTATGACATTAGACAAAGGTATTCACACATTTACAGAGTTGTGTGAAGACGCTTGAACAATAAGATGTCAATATGATGTCACCATATTGTACTGATGCCACTGTAATGGTGTCGCAGAGATGTAACGATATGCTTTGAAATACAGTAAAGTTTTACAAACACTGCATCTGATGCCAAATGCAGTGTTTGTTTTCAGAAATAAATCACTGCATCTACTTCTTCTGCCAGCTCCCTTCTTCTCTTGTAACCATATTGTGGAGATTTGAGTGGATTAAAGTCTCCACTCTGAGACTTGTATCAGACAGTAAGCACCATGTCATACAAGCATGTCTGTAAGAAGGAGTGAGGACCATCCTCCTGTCTGTCAGGGGCCACACGGTGAGACACTGTCTGTCACTGTTTGAGATAACAGCCACACACAACATTTTTACAAGTCTTAGTTCTTCGCAGCCTTTGGCCCCGTCTCCACGGGTTATTTTTATAGTCCTAGATAAAGCACCGTTACACCTGTGATCTGACTCTGAGCTGAAGGCCAGCTGAGGTCAAAGATAGTGAAATACCTTCATGATGTTGCCGACTCAACTTTACTGCAGTGTGAATTAAAAAAAAAAATGTGTGTGTGTGTGTGTTTGTGTCCAGATCTGTAGGAACTGTAGCGGCTGTGCAGAGCGGCAGGTGCCCTGCGTGTCTCTGGACTGTCCCGTCCTCTACAAGCTGTCCCGGGTCAACCGACAGCTCTCCAAGGCCCCCTACCTCCGACAGCTGCTGGAGCAGTTCTGATTGGCTCCCCAAACCCCGGAGCTCCCGCGCTGATTTGGTGCTAATCGCTGCCCCTCACCCCACCCCCATCCCCACCCCCACCCCATCTCAGTGTTTGATTGTCCACTCAGTTGTAATAGTTTAAATGGTGCTTCGATTGAACCCCGTCGGGTTTTCATCCTGTCTTGTAACTGTTCTTCGTTCTACAAGTATTTCTCTGCGTGTGCAGACTGTCTGGTTCGAGCCTCCTGTGGGGCTCGCGTGTGTCTTCATGCTTGTTTGCTGCCATCTCCATTAGCTGCTATGGGCTGAGTGAAGCTGGTGTCTTTGGCGACACAGCGACAGACTGCCTGTCATGGAACTGAGAGCAGTCCAATCAAGGATGACTTGTTGTATCTTGTGTGCGCTGTAGCAGTTTGAAGTCATTGGTTTTTAAGGAGCTCCTTCCAAAAACTCAAGACAAACTACATTCAAACCACTAATTGACTTTTCTTCATTTTTATATCAGCTGCAGTCGTTCTGTAAATAGTTCCTGTATAGCTCCATCTATAATCTCACTGTGCATTAGCATTAAAAAAAACTAAAGCTCCGGCCATGAATGCAATCAAATCTGTTTTTATGCATTCTGTTAAAGGATGCCATTTCTCATGTTCTTTTAACCTTGATTGTATCGATGTTCATTTGGACAGATCTGACACTTCACACTCTACAGAGCGTGGCAACTGGAAACTATTTCAGTTTTTCTAAAAATCTGGGACTGTTGCAATACTGTATTTTGATAATTTATGTCATGAAGAGTCTATTGTTTCCTTGTGCATATATGGTTTTGTGTACTGTGCAAAAAAAAAAATCTGTCATCAAATCATGTCAAGATCCAATCTTCAATTCCCCATCCAGCCGTACACAGGACCTGTGTATTTGTATAAATGTAAAAAATAATAATGAAGGAGGTGTTTTTTTGTTTCTTTTTAATGGACATTGCTGTGGGTGGAGGTTTGAGATTGATATAATAAAAAGTCAATGTATTAAAACGCCTTCTGTCGATGATTCTGTTTAAAAAAAAAAAAAAAGAATCACAGTGACAACACGTGTGATTTAAAGATCCACAAGCCACGACACGTTACAGTACATGACAGAAACAATAACAAATCAAATCCCTTCTTTACAAAAGTGCAACAAAAACAGAACTTCATTCAAATCGTACAACTATCGTCACACATTTCCTGCTGTTGAAGTCACTGTAATAGTGCAAAGTTAATGTACTTTTTTTTTTACCATGTTTTTGGCAGCAGGGCGGCCTGATGAAGACGTGACCGTCCCTGTTCATGTCATCCACTCTGCTCGTGTGTCCTCGAGCAAGGCACTGAATTCTACCAGCCCAGGGACCAACACACAATCCTTTAATGATGTATTATTTTAAACAATCCGTAGCGTAGCGACACACTTCATCATCTGATCCTTCATCATTCAGGAGGGGTCTGAGTCTGTGCAAAACCCCAAACTCTGAGTCACCACACTGTATGGATGGTTTAAAAGCTGCACAGGTTTCGGTCAGTAGTCAGTGTTGCGTTCACTGCACGGTTCATAAATATCTGAGTTTTTAAGCTTCTGGACGACGAATGAGCACAGACGTGTGAAGGCATGGCTCTTCTAGTGTTTAGTGAGATCAACAGCACTTAGGAGTCACAGGTGGAGGTTTCAGTCTCTCTTCTCTCTGTCCAGAGAGAGCAGCAGTTTGCGTCTAGGGGAGTCTCCTACCAGGGAGATGGCGTCTGAGAAGGAAGCTCCACCTGCGGGCTCTGTCACCTGGTGGTTAGAGGCAGCAGAGCTCCCTGTCAGACCAGTGACGTCAGGAGGAGAGGAGGCCTTGCTGGGTGAGCTGATGAGACTGGCCGTGTCGTCCATTTCAATCACCTCAAAGTCTGCGTCGTTCCACTGATCGGCCTCGTTGTCCTGCTCCTCCTCTTCCTCCTCCTCGTCATTGGCTCCTGAGTCCAGCAGCGCCTGGCGGTACTCGCTGTCATCGGCGTCAGGCCGGCCCCTGACGCGGGGTTTCCTGCTCTGGCTGCTGGGGGCAGAGGCCAGCTTGTACATGACCGGGAAGAGGATGGAGGTGAAGGTGGCAGTGATGAGCGACAGGTACATGAGCAGAGGCTGGTCGTGGAACTTCCCCAGCAGGAAGCCTAAAAGAGCAGGAAGCACCATCTCACCCAGTGCTGCCCCCACCACAAAAGTTGCCGCCATGTGAGCTGTCACTGTGGTGTACTGCTCCACCCAGGAGATGCCGCTTGGGAAGGTGGTGGCCATGGAGGCACCGTACAGACCAGTGCAGAGCCACAGGGCCACTCTCTCCTTGCTGAAGAGGCAGAGAAGCAGAGAGGACACCGTGGAGCCCACCAGGCTGAGCAGGATCATAGTACCCGGGTACATGCAGGCTGCAAAGAAGATGGCCAGCCCCCTGCAGGCTGCAAACGTCCCCCAGAACAACGAGTTCAGCCCAGCTGACTGGGACTGAGGCATGTGGGCGTAGTCCTTAGCAAAGGTGAAGATGAAGGAGCCGTATGCTACCTCCGCACCTACGTAGGCAAAGAAGAAGAAGAAGAGCAGGACAGTAAGAGCTATGTGATGTTTGGCCACCAGGGGCTTTCCCGACGCCGTGCGGGCTTTGTCACGCGACGAGCTGCTGCGAGAGTAGAGGATGAAGAAGAGGAAGGAGATGAGAAAGACAAAGGAGCCGATCACGATGTATGCCCACATGGATTTGAGGGTGCTGCTCCTGCTGTGGATGTAGTGGATGAACGTGTGAGCGTCGGGGGCTTTGTTGATTGGCTCTGTGGTGACGGGAGGCGTAGAGTTGGTCGATGTGATGCCTGTGCTGTTGATGACGTCGGTCCCAAACAGCAGCTTGGCTATGATGGGAGACACAAAGGCCCCGGCCGCGAAGCTGAAGTGCAGAGCCTGCATGTGAGGGCCCGCCTGCTCGCCCCATGTGTTCAGAATGAGGACGTTACCACCTGACGGGAAGAGGAGAAAAACACTGATAAAGAATAAACCATCATCAACATGGTGTCCTGTAGTGACATCACATTGCCTCATTTAATGTTCTCCCTCTGTCTCATCTGTTGACGGACACACACTGTGCAAAACATCGACTAAGACAAACTTCAGGTATTCACTACAGTGTAAAAACACACAGCTCTGCAGGTACCAGAGGTCAGGTTTGTAATAATGTGCACATAAATTAATAAGTGAAGCCCTAAAAGTAATAATGTGGACACAACTTGTTATCTAGTAAAATGTGTTTGAGGAGCAGCAAAGACAACACAATGTGTCCTGTTAGAAAAACACTAATTACAGCCATTAATCTCTGTCAAAATCTCCAATCTAATACAAACTATATTAAACCCAGGAGAGAATGCTAGCTGGCAGTGTGTTATCTCAGGCTTACTTTGACTTGGCAGCAATAACGGTTAGTGTTAACAGAGTCTCAGCAGGTGGCTAGCCTAAATGCTGTGCCTTTAATTAAAGGGACAGCTCACCCTAAAATCAGAAATACATCTCTTTCGTCTTACTGATGAATTGATAGGATAGATAATGGTCTGAGTGACAGACACTCTTCACATGATACAGGCGCATAACAAGGGGAGGTTATTGCAGACGAGGATCAGGATGGCTTTACTGATCACTGAGCAGTTAAACAGTTCAGATAGAGGAGTTTAGGATGAGCTGATTATTTTGCTGACCTCATTAGTTATGTAGGAGAGTTTTGTTCTGTGTTTGGTGATGAGAGAGCTGTACCAGGATGAAATGTTGAAGGTGAGAATGGATTCAGTGAGTGTTAAAATGTCCTTGCTGACATGAAAAGTCCCAAGTTTCCAGAGTTGCAGAGTGTTGGAGATATCAGCCGTAGAGATGTCTGCCTTCTCTCAAATATAATGGAACTAGATGGCACTCAGCTTGTGGTGCTAAAAGTGCCAAATAATACATGTGAAAAACTCAACAGCAATGTCTCTTTCCAGAAATCATGACCTGGTTACTCAAGATAATCCACAGACCTTGTTGTGA
>JAPZEB010000010.1:3338261-3349479 GCA_029783705.1 Chaetodon striatus
TATTCTTAGCACAGTCATCCCGCCCTACTTCTAGCATTAAATTGGCAGTCTGACAAGGAAAAGGAGAAGGTGAGACAAATTGTGGACGGATATCCACGGCTGCCAAATGTAGTGAAGCACTTACTTTTGCATCTAGTGATGAGGCCTGTGGCGTTCAGAGTTATTGATAGCTTACAGAAACACTGCTTGCAATAGTCCACCTTCCACCTTCTCTCCCCATCACACACATGCAGTGGCTTCAAGTCCTACTGAAGTTGGTTTGGGTGTGGGTAATCAATTAGCCCTTAGACCCCGTCGCATCCCAAAGAAGCTCAAATATTCAAGAGGAAATATCACTGAAGTTTCAAAGCCTGTAAAACGGCATTCAGGACGGCCATAATCAAAAGTCAGAAGGGTAACAGATACAGCGAACACAAGACATTTTTTTCTAAATTAAAGCGCAAAACAACCCGACATAGATCAGAGACACTTTTATTTCCTTTAAGGTGAGTGCTGCTTGTGAATTTCAACATTTACACACACTAACTTGTAGAAGAAATTCAGCTAATTGCAGGCAGACTTCCCCTACAACTGCCGACAGGTAACATTTGTTGGACTTTTTATTCAGATGCTTGTGTGGTTTTACCTTAGAACTGATTGAACACACTCTTGATGCTCAAGACTATTCGAAAGTCACGTGAAAAAGTGGACAAAAACAAAGGGGCAGGAATAACAGATCTGTGTCCTCTTTGCCTTTGCAGTAAAATCTGGCAATGACGAGGACGTGTTCAGTCTTATAAACAAAGTGACTGTACCTCAGTGATTGACACTGACAGGTACAGGACATTCCTCTGTATGCACAGGTGGTGAGAGTGACCTCAGCTCTCCACTTTAGCCACTTTGGGTGCCTGTCCGTCCTGGTCTTCAGCGACCACCTCTCCCTTCCTCTTCCTCAGGCCCTTCATCTTACGTGTCTGCAGTTTGGACAGGTCCTGCTTCTGCATGTGCACCCTGCCGAACTTGGTGCCAAAGACATCATGGGAGATGTTCTTCTTCTTCTTGGGCTGTAACAGCGATAAAGAAAAGTTTGAGAAATTAAATTCTAAATCAGAGAATTTGTTTGCCAGAGGTTTTGTCTTACTTTGGTCATTTTGAGTATATTTCAATGACACAGCTTGTAATAAAGTCCAAGACTGGTAAAGTGGACCTCTCTGGCCGAGCAAGCTTCAGACAGGGGTTGAGCACTCACACGGAGTCCAACCAATAAGTTCTGTGGTTCTCTACTAGTATTGACACTGAGAGCAGACTGTTCCCCAACTATGGACATTGCCTTTTGTTAATCGATATGTTAACTGATAAACTCCTGCGGGAGTTAAGAGACAACATCAGCATGTTTAAACTTGGCTATTCGCACTTCTGTTTGTTTAACACTGTTCAAACAGGTATTAATAAGCCAGTACAAATACGTGACTACATATACATATATTGTAATTCTGCTTCTGTTTATTAAGGTTGTTATGTGATTGTTATTACCAGCCCTGTTACTGCCCTATTAAAGCATAACCCAGCCACATGGTCGGCAGGTGTTTGCTTGTAATATAACCTGATGCATGTATGTTTATCTCCCTATGTGTTTCAGACCACACACAGCTACATTTGGAATGTGTCAACGTGGGTTTACTGTTCTGCTGTGTTGTGTTACTGAGCCTCTAAATGGTCAAATCTACATCCTGTCTCTGTGTCCTGACCGACACAGCAGAGCGAGTGCAATTCTTAATATCTCCCAACCAGTTGTACCTATTTTTCACAACTACACAAATACTGGCAAAGACACAGTCAATTTGTACCACCCATAAACAAATTGTACCACAGGTCCAACTTTCCCACTACTGGCACCTCTCCCAAAAACACCCATCCTCATCCCCTGTTCAACTGCAACCTTTGGGAAGTGGCTGTCATACTAGTTTTTGGACACAGCGGTTTGTGTGGGATTTCTTATATTGCTAGATTCATGTTTTTAAAGTAATATCAGCTGTGTGTCTGTGTAAGTGAAGATGACAGTCATTTCATTAGTCAGGCCTCCCATCAGACGTCCATCATGCCGTTTACTGGGCGCATTTTGAAATAGCTTTACAGTTGGTCCAATTATTTTATTGCACATTATCTGACAGTGTATACTGTATCAGCTCATTCAAGCTTATCACTGAAGTATACAGTATAAAGTTAGAGGGACAGTGCACAGTAAGAGACATTTCTGTAAATGTGCCAGTTTAGCCATCCTGGCTTCAGTGGTTTGAACATGTTGGGCTATTGAGGGTCAGTGATTTGTGAGGGATTTAACGCTAATGTTAGCATTAACCTTGAGGTACAGATCAATAGAGCCCAGACTGGTTACAGTTGGACCAAGTCTGACAAAGCAGAGTGTGGAATGTTCTAAAATGGTAACTGCTACATGTGGGCAACAATGTGGGCTTTACTCTGGCGCCATCCTCAGGTCGAACTTTACAGTTTCAATAAATGATGGCCACGATCAAATAACAGCTAAGTGTCCTATACATTTTTCATAAAGCTGTCCTTTTTAAAGTGTAATGAGCAGTGCAGCCTCATGGGGATGTTAATGTGGAAAGCCCCTATTCAGATCAGGTATCCAATATTTTCCCACCTCTTATTTTTATTTCATTCCCAATTCTCATCAAGGATTCAACTGATTTTTTTTCTCACTTGTGAGGTCCGGCAAGTAGGTCAGAAATCTACTAACCCAAAGTCATTTATCACTTACCCCTATACGTATTAGTTGTCATCAAAGATTAACGTTTTTTTGTCATGGAAAAATACCCAGTTTTATCTAACTTGCTCTCAAAGTTACACCAAACTGTGCTAACATAGGTGAAGTTTTGCCCACATCCTTTAACGCCAGCCAACTAAACTCCTGTTCCCAGGATAACTGAAAGGCTTGCTTGTATTCCTCCTTATAGCTTTGTCTTTACCTGCTGCCATTTTCTGGCAAATGCCTGATCAGTACTGAGCATGTGCAACTCTCAAAAGAGAGGAGTAGGAAGTAAGATGGCTGACTCCTTAGCTACTTCCATCATCAGGACCGGAAAAAACAATGTGTTTAATTTTTATTTTTTTACCTCTTGCCCGAGAAGTAGTTTCTGGCTAACACATCTAGTAACTAGATTTACTAGCCTGAAATTGCATTTTACTTGCCCTGGACAACCTGGCAATCCTTACTGTTGAGCCCTGCCATTAAAGAGAAGCTGAGAGAGTTAGAAAAATTATATCCAGGGGATTATTACCTTCAGAGCTTTGGGCTGTCTGTGAGCTAACTTGTACAAGTCATCTGAAGCCAGATGTGTTCTTCTTAAGACGAAGTCAAATGATGGCCCAATCTCTTCAAGCTCTATCCGCGGCGTGCGGCACCCAGACTTCTTCAGCAGACACCTGCAAAGACATATGAATATCTCTGTTGTGGGGGATGTAAGCAGAGACAATGTGTGGCTGGTGTATACCAACATTTGAATTCTCTCAAAAGGATCAAAACATGAGTTGGTCACGGCTCAGCTGACAGGTAAATTCTCTCTCATTCCTGATTTCTTTTTTCTTTGTTATTCTGACAAGACGCAAACGTTTCTTAGTCAAATTTTAACCAAATGTCATCTACCTGTAGCTGCGCATGTAGATTTTCCCATCTACTGCTGTGAAGTGCAGAACATGTTCTAAACCTGCCAGACGCACCGCAGACACTGTGGGACCTCTGAAGAAGTCTGAGGGTTGGGTCAGAGAAATGGACAAGGACTAATATTAGTAAATATAAATAAATACACAATTTCCACCTAAACAAAATCTAAAGACATATTCACTGAGTATGACTGGTGTATACCTGTGAGCAGACTCTTCAGACGTTTGTGTTCGTTGTCTATATCAAAAGCCTCTCCTGCAAACACGAGCATTGGTTTGGTCCCCTCAGGACATTTGCTGTTCTGCAACAGAAAAACACAAAAACTACATTTTAGGTTACTCCCAGTTTTCTCTCAATCATCAGAGGACCAGACAGAAATATGCTATTGCTCATGTGTGGTATGTCACTACAGAAACAGAAAGAAAAGGCTGACAATTAAATGTGTTTATTCCTTTTAAGAGTATCAATAAAGTCACCTTCATACTTTGTTTTCTGGTAAACAGCTGTATGTTGAGGCCACACCCCCCAGACACTCCTCAGTGAAAAACAATTTTAAGCAAATTTAGACAAAGGATGAGTGTGGTTTTGTCTGGTCAGACTGGTTTGGTTGCCATGTTAATACTGAAGTTCAGTCAGTCATGTTGGTTTATGTATCTGAACTTGAGGTTTTGTGTTGTTTTCTTTTTCTTTTTTTAACTTTTTTTAATTGGATTTACAGGATTATACAACATCTGTATCGAAGTCAAATACAATCACCTTTTATAGTGTGCCATTTTCATATAGAAGTGTGTACCAGCACTGTTAGACCCAAAACAATAGCACACGTACACAATGAGGATGTTCAATAGAAAATTAAGGTTGTGCCTCTACCCGTAAAAACAAAAGGATTAAAAAAAACAACAACAAAGAAGACAACAACATGACCACTGTACAGAACCCAAAACCAAACTCCATTCACACTGACAACAACTAGTAATCCACTTTACAGCCACAAACACTGCACACAAGCTCCCAACATGTTACTCACACTAACATCTAGTCTTTAGTCAGATTTAACTAATGAGCTCTGTGGTAATTAGTGAGCATAGAGGTTTTGGTAGACATATTTTTTTTATCTGTGAAGAGCCAAGCTAGCCATTTCCCCCTGCGTCCTGTCTTTATGCTAAGCTTACCATGTTCTTATTCCAGCTCCATATAGACATGAGATTGACATCAATCTCAAGCCAATCTCAGAACCCAGTGGCTATCTGATGACAGCGATAAGCCTCTGGCAGCAAAAATCAATATTTTGGGGGTTCTGGTGTGGCCAGGAGATAATTGGGCCAAGACTTCCTCTTCTATGTGTCGCTCATGTTGGCTAACTTCAATGAACAGATATGTGCATATGAATGCAGATAAGCTTAAAAACACAACAAAAAAAAGGCTAATAAAAAGCTAAATCTTAGACAATAGACAATGGCGATTTCTGCTAACACTCTTTGCCTCTCTTGCTCTCCACTGGACTGTTTATCTGCCACTAAAACGTGACTGGTCAATACTAATCAGACTGCAAACGTAACCCTGTAACCAGGATGTTTCTGATATTAAAATCTTATACCATTGTCTACAGGTTCTGCATACACAAGTCGATATCTATCTATGATTAATCTCAGGCAAATAAATATTTCCCCCAAAACAGTGCACTGTTCCTTTAAAAGGAAATCTGTTCCTGACTCCATGGGTAGAAAAACACTTTCTGACTTCCTGGCTGGTGGGCATCTTGTGAGGCTTTATGCTAGGACATCTCAAACATGAGTTAACAAGTAACAGTTTAACCAACGCTTTAAATCAGTGCTCAACATCAAACTGCAGGTAACCATAGCAACAACACAGGTGCTTCTTGCTGCTTAAACTGACTAAATCTTTAACAAGCGATGGCAAATTAAACATGACAGAAATTTTGTACTGACCCTTCATCCCAGTTTGAATAAAGACTGATAATCAAATTTCCCTTAACAGAAAACACATAGGCTGAACAAGAGCAACCATTACCTTGATGTCACTCAGAGAGACGTACTTCTCTACTCCAAGTTCAATCATATCCAGCACGTGAAAGTCAAACAGACGACCTGCAAACAAACCAAAGCAAACAACAACACACACCATCATGTACTTTTGGAAAGAAAGCATCATTAATTAGCAGATCAGAGTGTTTCTCTTTCTGATATAAAGGTTTTCATACTAGAGATCCACTGATCCAGCTTTTTCAGTTTCGATACCGATCCCAACGCTGTGGCTTAGAGTAGCGGCCAATACCCGATACCGATCTGATACCATGGTTGACCTAAAAAGCTGTATAACTTGGAGTGTTCAGTGTGAAATACCTCCACACAGCAGATTCTCTCCCTCGCTCCATGTTGTTTGCGCTTGCCTAACATTCAATTAGGAATATGTATAGAAATGACACACTAACTGCCCACTCAGTGAAAGTTTAAAACTAAGCGAGTGATACAGAGAGTGAGGAAAAGAAAAGAGAACTTACCAAATATAAGGTTATTGGGACGTTTCTTGTTGTGGGAGCCGAACAGAAACAGAGAGCAGTCTGTCTTCTTGGAGAAAAATTCCTGATAAAGAGTTTAAATGATGAGTAATAAAACTGGAAAACATAGATAGATGTAACTGTAATAAAGCATTTGGGGTGTGCCCTGTTTCTTGTTCACTCACCAGTGATGTTGAGTCCTCAAATGGCCGCGTTATATTCTTCCTGAAAAGCAAATACAGAATTTAAACACAGCAGTTAGTTCAACATGTTAACACCTGATCAACACGAACAACTAACACTCGCAGATAATGAACTGTATTGACTTAAATCCACTAAACTTTCTTAAGAGTTAAGTTCCATTTAAATTTAACTTTGAGTTAATATCTAATTTGTTCGGCCAAATTCAGCAACGACTCTGACAGCTTATGTAGGATTTATTGGTGTGCACTGCTGCAGGTCACAACATAATTAAACTATTTTTCAGGATTCAAGACACTGTTATTGATCTACATCTTTAACAGGAGTTAAGAAAACACAAGACATCCTGCCGAGTTCACAAAGGGAAGGAAGTTAAGAAAATTCTCACTATCACTCAAATAAATACTGCTTATTTTGCTGTCAACATCAATTCTGAGTGTTACATTTTCAGTGGAAAACAGCACATGAAATACTTACTGTCAGTCAATGAAATTAAATTACAAGTGGCAAAAAATGTTAAATTAGTCCTGAAAAAATAGCTTTCAAAGAACATTAAATATTTATTCAAAATAAGGATCATTTAACTGATTAATTAATTGGACAAGAAGGAAAACAAAGCAAATTACATGTATCCATTCAGTAATTTCACTTACTTCTTGTACAGCACAGCATTTGGCTTCTTCAGGGAATACTGCAGGGGAAAAAAAGAGATTTTTTGTTTGAATTCATAATTTGGCTAGTGCATCAGTCGTTTAAGTTAAAGCTCAATCACAAATACAGTTGAAATCCTCTGATAATGTGTGTGACAAAACCCACAAAGTTTCACCCTCCTGTCATGAAAAACACTTGACAGGTGTCTTGTCTCAGGCTCTTATCCCACGTCTGGACAGTCAAATTCCACTTCACAACTAGTGTTTCTTTGATGTTGTTTTTACGGGCATAACAATAATTGGCTATAACATATTATCAATGATTTTTATTGTTAATATTAGAGATGGGAGTCATCGCTGCAAACAGCTCTTTCACCAAGAAAACAACTCTTAAACAGGTTCTTTCAGTAGCAGTGACCTTTGGTTTCATTCACAGTGTCTCTGTCACTTTTCACTTTGTTTGATTTCTCAGTTTTGTTCACCAAGTCACATCTTATGTCTACTCTGTGTCTGTATTTTTTATCTGCAATAGACATAGCTGAATTATTAGACTGTGTGTCTTTAACCCCTTTTACACTGCCTGTTCAAGGTGGGAATATCGCATCATTATGCCGCCTCGCCATGCTGTACATAAGGTACAGGTGGACGATGAGATCAGCCACCATGTAATAGGGCTGGTAAATGATTGTCACTTCTATGTTAATACCATTGTAATTATTTGTAAAGCTCTGCTGATGTATATATTTTATATTATACAGAGGTGGACGCTGTTGTGTTACATGTCACGCTCGTCATGCCTCTTTTGATTCCATGATGCCAGCATGCAATCTAAAAATCACACACCAGAGTGGTATGATGCCGCCATAGTTTGCTTCTCTGTAAAAATCCAAAGGAGGCATAAAGAATGGACTTTTTAGTAGCCCTATGGCGTGGTCTCTGTATAAAAAGGGCTTTTATAAATTAATCTACGCGTTAGCTTGGATTGAGTTTGGTATTTTTGGTAATTTCATATCTGAATCACACAGGGAATCCTTTTTTTTATCCTATTGGAATAAAGAAGAGGTTAAAAAAAGCTACTAATAGAACTAAGACAGATGAAGAAAGCAGTTGTTGTCATGCATACAATTATCTTACCGTCTGATGATTGATAAAGAGAACTATTACAATAGTATCTCTGTGAAATTAGTCACACCTTGATGGTCTTTCTCATTGAGCACATCATCAGGTTACTTACTATGTCCTTGAGGGCCTGTGTGATGGTTTGACTGGTGTTTCCTCCTTTCATAATCATGGCAGTCTTAACATCCTCAGTCAGCTTGGGTGCTCTGCTCTCCAAGAAGCGCTTGGAGCGCTTTGTCTTGGGTTTTCTGAGGACAGACAAACACAGAGGAAGATGACAAACTGACAGTGACGTTCCCTACTGCACAAAACAACAAAAGGAGCAAAGTTGCAACACGTGACAGGTTTTAGAAATGATTTAGTCTTTCGTTCTATCATTTTCTAAGTCAAACTAAATCTAATTATTTACATATACAACTGTTTAAAGGACCACTGTGTTGGATTTAGGATCTACTGGCAGTAATGGTATAAAACATTCATAACAATGTTATCATTCATTTATAATGAGCGCCTGAAAATAAGAATCGTTGTTTTTATTACTTTACAGTGGCCATTTCTATCTACATTTGAAGCGGGTCCTCTTCCACGGAGTCCGCCTTGATGTTTCTACAGCAGCCCACAATGGATAACACGGGCTCTAAACAGGGCCATTTGCTGTTTTTCCATCAGCCACCATTGTTCTCTTACACTTTTATCACACAGGACTAGTTTTAGTTCTGCAAACTCTCCCCTCGATGCCACTAAATCCCACACACTGGACCTTCAAAAGAGTTTAAAGTACTCAAGATAAACTACATTATTGTTAAAAGACTGGCTTACATATACATTAACAACTCTGAGGAAAATGCATCCTAATTTTGATCATTAATAGTCTTTAATAGAGTGATGATGATAAATATCATAGCTTTACAAATTACAAAACTTTTCATGTTTCATATGATTTCTTTACATGTCACAACACTCGTATTTTTGACTGTTGGCCATATTAACATTATTTTAGGAGTAGTTTAGTAGTTCTTCTGCAACTTGATGGAAATATCTCATACGAACTAAAGGAACAATGAGTTCATTTCAAACAAGATCTACAAGTACCTCAATTAAAATAACTTCATTTCACAGCTTTCTACACTAACAGGAGCATCGCAAAGGGAAACAATATTCCCACGATGGTCCCTCTATCTCTCACCTAACATAACAATAGATATCTACCATTTGTCCACAAATAAAAAAGGGAAAAACTGTCACTATATGCTAAAATGTTATCCAGCACTCCAATACAGGAGTCCAACTCACACCTAGTCAGCCTGTCTACGGTTACACAGTGCAGGATTGCAATCAGTCTACATATAAGGATAAAATATTTGATAACTCCGGTTAATGTCATCTCCTTGCATAGTTTAAGTGTTGTGGTCTTTGGGAAATTATCTATAAGGTCTTAATCTATTATGGACAAACACCATCTGTGATTTCTATCACCTAGAAGAGGCCTTGAACACCTTATTGTGAGCAACAGTACTTTCTCTTGTAAATTATTACAACTGATTTAAATACAGTCTACAGTACTTTACTGACTTCATGCAGAAACAAACAACAGTAGACAGTATCACATAGATAGTACTGAAGCACTAAACGTATAGATTAAAATAATATTCATCCCTGAGCCATCTCCCCCTTGTACTTCAGTCTGACTTGGGTGAAAGTAGTCTGAATAAATAATAAATTAGTTTCCTCTTCTTATTGTTACACCTGAACTGAGCTCTGTAACGTTTGTCATACCAGTTAACATAACATGCTTATGTGACTGACAGTCAACACTAACTTGACATTAGGTGATTAGCACTGAATGCAAAAGTTACATAACGAGTAATTTGAGTCTTGACCAGTTAAAAATCTTCAATAAACCATGTAACCAAAAAACACCCTGGTCAAATTAAAAAATGTAAACACACCAATTTCTGTCTTTAGATTAAGCTAATGCTAGCTGACAAACGTCATGCTAGGCTAAGGTTAGCGGTCTTAACAAAGTTATTTTCACGAGTACCGAACAAGAAGATACAGTGAGACGCTTAAACACAATGTGCTCTCTTAAATACACTGTCTTACTTACATTACACCGTCTAACTGCGTCATTTTTCTGTCTTTCTTCGTGTCCCAGGCAGTAACACGAACACTCACGCTGCGGGTCCTCCACGTGAATGCAAACGGCGGAAGACAACATTGGAGGTAATCTTCTTCGTTGGTGGCACAGTGGTTGACTTCCTGCTTCAAGTGAATTACCGCCATCTATCGTCAAAATACAAAAACTACACACCACAGTACAGACAGTCCACTAGGGGAGCTACAGGCTAAAATATCCACAGACTTTTTGAGTGCTGACATGTATCTGATGGTTCAACCATTAACTCTATTAAATATTATAATACAATTTACACAGTGTATGGTCTGAACCTCAGCAGTAAGTCAAAGCTACCACAGTCTGTTAATGTCCAGGGTGTTATGTGTAGGTTGGTAAAATACAGAACAAAACCAAGGAGGTTCAGTAAGTTAATTGTATTGTGTGTGTTTATGTATTTACCTATTTTTAAAACTTGATATAGAAGACACCATCAACATGGCAGGTTTCAGCTCATTGCTATTGGTCCAGGATAAAGTGGGCGCTGGGGCCACTGAAGGAATTTGACTGCATTAATGTAAAGTTAATTTCTATTCATGCTTATCTGACCCCAGTATCTTAGAAAGGCTTGGTTCAAAAGTTTATGTGGCATGCTGGGAAGGGTAGTACCTTACAAGCACTGTGGACACGCCCCTATTCTGGGTGATAATTCAATATTAGATGGTAGAGATCACAGGCTTGCAGGTGGTATTCCTTTATATAGTATAAGAATGTAAGGTATTATCTGTTTTTACACAGTCAGTGAGGGACTTATACAGACAGCACTAATGTTTGGATAGCATTATTTTAAGGAACTGGAGTCTGCCTGGTGTGCCCTACCACTCTGGCTTGGTGCTGAGTGAGATAAGGTTGCTGTATGTGAAGGCATGTATGAAGATCTGTTAAAGGACAGAGAA
>JAPZEB010000010.1:3377083-3396603 GCA_029783705.1 Chaetodon striatus
ACCCCATGACTCAGGAACAGAAGGGGAGACATTTGATCAGATATTGAACTTGTGACACTAATCTTGGGTATCCGCCTTGAAACTGTGCTGATTGTAGATCTTCTGTGCTTTCATGTTGAAGATGTATGTAAAGCATTCACATTTTAGCAGCAACCATTTTTGAAACATTGTATACTGTCATGGCTACATATAAATATGAAAGTAAACTGCAACTTGACTGGTTGGCGGAGGCAAACAACCGTTATGAGGGAATACTAGTTTGAAATTAGCTTCCTGTGTCAGGCCCTAAAGGAGCAGGCTCAAACCTGTTGCAAATTGAAAAATGCTGTTTGAAATACCTGGAGGATTATGCAGAGGAGCAGGTTTATTCACAATTTTTTCCTCTGCTTTTGCACAGCAGATTAATCGATAAACTATTTCATTATGTGAATTTGACTAAATTCATATGAGGCAATTTTGTTTACAGACCAAAAGATTAAATGTTTTGAGCTCTTTTGAGCATCTGTGCAGCTCAATTAGTATTAGAGATGTGTGCCTGAGAGCTCCAGTTAATCCATGACCATCTCCAGTGCAAATTAGGCTGAAGTGGGTTTGATTTTAACACCACCGGGACCTGTTTGATCTGTGCGGGCTGCTCGCTGAATGAAGTTGTTATTGGATGCTTTCCACAGATTGTGTTTACACTTTAATCATGCCTCTTTGCACTGTTTTAAATATAAATTGTTTCCTTTTAGCCCTCATTTCTCCGCTGCTCTCTGCCTAGGTTGCATTTCATATGCCGGAACACTGCTTATCTCAAATAATCAATATCTGTCTGCTGAACATGCTCCACTCTGCCATCTCATATTTCACTTAGTAACTGGTTTTCATGCACAAATGGGCTTCACAAGGGCAAATGCCTGTCCTGGAAATGCCAGAAAGTAAAAAACAAAGACCAGCTATAGCCAAAAGCTGCAGTGAAGCTCATTTTTAGTTTGAATCCTGAGCATCTGTCTTTGCATGAAGGGTGAAATTCATGCAGGGCAGTGATCCAGGCCCTGCGGGAGGGGTGACAACAGAGCACTTGAGGTTGATGTTAAAAAGGCTGCTGATAAAGAATATCTGTGCTATCTAGTAATGTTTCCCTCATTTTCTCTTTTCATCTCTACAGGAAAGATGAGAAGGAGTATGCACTGAAACAAATAGAAGGCACTGGAATATCGATGTCTGCCTGTAGGGAGATCGCTGTAAGTTACTACTTTTTTATTAGTGTGTTATTAAGGTTTAAACTTATGCACAATTAAGGGCATGGCTGCTTTGAGGTACAGGTGGATGCTGTCCATTGATAAGCCACTACCATAGCGGGTGGCAACATTGGTTAGGTAATGTAACCATGGCATGACCCCAGATTCACGGAGTATAGGTGTAGCTGTATCTATTGCTATTTCATGCCTCCCTTCTACATAGCTCTGTGCATGTATGGTTATCAACTGAAGTCAGTCAATTTCTATGTAAACCTCTCTCTTACGTTTTATTGGTCTGGAATTTGCCTTGTTGAAAAACTGAACTTTTGCAGCAGATTTTGGACAGACCATTTGCACTGTGCCACAGGAAGTTAGCACAAAAACGAATTTGCTAACAGACTGATGAATGTGCTAACCTATTTGTATTTTTTTTCTGAGTGGAAAGTTCGAATCCATGTTTAGCTAGCTAACATTGGTAGCGTGCTAGCTGCATGATATAGGCCATGGAGTGCATACATAGTTAACAATACATTTTTTAACAAATTATTTCACAAAACTGGCTACACACCTGATGGATCAACCTCTTCACTTACCTGTCGCCATGCATTATTGGTCCTGTTTTGTCTCTACACTACTCCATGTGCATATTCAACAGGATTTGATGGCGGAAAACACTCAAAATTAAGGTGGCATTTTCATCAATCTGTAAAGAGATGCATTTGCTTGCATTGAACACTAGGGGTGTAATCAGTATGATATACAGAAATACGGACCCAAAACCAAACTTTGTCGAACCAAGGCGTCATTGTCTTTCAGTTCATTTAAGTTAGTTGTAATATTTAAGTCGCATAAAAAGGTCTTGTCCAGGTTTTGGTTGTAGTAAAAGAGGAGTTGGATGTTCAGTTTTTCTGGTAAGTACATTTTGTTTTAATGGTTTTAAACCTCTTTTCTGCTAGTGAAAATTAGCATTAGCATTATCATAGGTAACCATAGACAACAGCAAGTGTTAGGGTTAGGATCAGTCTCTCATCTGAATATAGTCACTTCTTGCTTTGAAATTCTGTGATGGAGATGACCAAAATGCCAAACTTGAGGCTTCCAAACAGGAATCCACATATGATGGGTGACCTCATGATGGCTATGTCCATTATTTTTATAGTGTTGACTTTCGAGCTGGAGTCAAGTTGTGGTTAGCCCAGCTTAGCGTAAGGACTGGAAACAGGTGAAACAGCTGGCCTGCTCCAGTCCAACATAAAAACATGTGCCTAAAGCTCATGAATTACCATGTTGTGTCTAATTTCTTTACTCTGTACATTAACCCATGCTTAGGCAGAAATGTAAAAATGAATGTTTTTTTGTTTGTCAAGTACTTCCAACACATAACATCATCTTAAACGACAAACAGTTGTTTTTACATTTCTGTTTGTGCCAAGGTTTGACAAACAAGATAGTCTCTTAACGTAAGACCATTTTACAGTTGTTTGCAGGAGTGTTTCCCCCTGCATTCAGTTTGTATGCTAAGATAGGCTAACAATGCCCTAATGCAAGTACTCAATGCACAGACACGAGAGCGGTATACTATCTATCTTTTCACCTCACTCTCAGAAAAAAAGTATGTAAGTATAAAGACACAAAATTGGCTCAATTGGCAGTTGAGCCAGTTTTGGGCTTCCTTGGGCTATAATCTTTTAATGGGACTACTGGACCCGATATTTCTTTTATTTATATTCGTCTAATTTCTAGTCCTGTATTAAGGAATCTTAAGAGCTCTACGCTCTGTTGACTGTGTGCCCAAGCTGGATGTGTATCTCAGGATGCTCTGTGCTGTAATTGAATTAAGCATTAAGCTGGTGAATAAACAAAGAGACAGCTAAAGCTTTACTCTTAATTATCCTCCAAATGTACCACTCTCAATACCCTGCTTGTAATGTGGAGATGCAGCTTTTAGAATGAACACATACGCACATAAAAGAACAATAGTTTTATTACTACGTCTGATCATGTCACAGCATTTTCATCCTATTCAGGCACAATTTGCTCAAAAAAATTAAATGGTAGCTAGCATTCTAATGCCAATGTAAGGTGAAATCTATCTTTTTTCAGATTTAGACACAATAGGTATTTACCTGGAAGCCACATTAGTCTGAATAGAGCCTCTACCGCCTTTATGCAGCGAGCCCCCCTTTCAGACATACACGTAGTTATATAAATTTGATGGCAGTTTCATGTCGAACTCATATCTGACTAACCACCCAAGGCACTTTTATAGAAAAAAAATATATAAGTAAGCAGTCTTACTAGGTCTTATGTCGATAACACTGTTGGCACGTAACAAGTCAACACGACATAAAGGCTGCCGAAGCAATTAAAGTTAAAATACACTAATGGCATGTTTGTCAGGCCTCAAGGATACAAACAATGCATTATGACTAACACTACATGTAAACAAAACTTTGTTAGTTTACTAAAGACTCCACAGGGCATCCTTAACAAGGGATTGGGCAATACGGAGAAAGTTAAATATCTCAAAATTTTTGACCAAATACCTCGATTTGAACATTGCAACAATATTTTAGGGATGACTATTGGTGCTTTCACAAAATTTATTCATTGAGATTTTTGATTAATAATCATCAGTGATGTGGATTTAATAACTAAGTGGGTAAAAGCAAATAATACAGCAGCTAGAACAGTCTGGGAAGTTTAGAAAATTACATCACTTTACTGTAATAAAGCCTTTAAAACCAGGAAAAGACAACACTTACATTATTACAAAATCCAAAATCTAAGACAATATCTAGTCTCATATCATGATATTAATAGAATATTGATACATAGCCCAGCCCTAATTTAATGTTTTGTCATTCTCTACTTGTGCACTTCTCCCTTCACATGACATAAATAGATGAGCATATCTAATAGGGCTGAAGTTTTAAAGGTCTGATACTCAGACAAAATTAAAACAACTGGGTCCCCCAACACCCCTGTCTGCTTTCAGCCCACGTCTTATTTGGGGGCCTAAGGGGATGTTAACAGGAAGTATAATGTTGCCATGGATTTAGTGAGTTACTCGAAGCTACTATTTGAGTATTTGTTCACATTTTGGCAAACTGGCAACATTAAAAGTAAATTAGCCAAATTAGCAATTAGCAGCTCCTGTTTGCCCATAGATGTACAGCTATCACTGGATCCTTTCATAGTAAAGGAAACTTAAAAACACGAAGATTCTCAGGCAGATTGTGAGTATTTTAAAGCAATTTTAAAGTGAAAAATTATTTAAATCCTGTATGTGTGTTTAGAATTGAATTTAAGTTAAAACTCAGAGAATGAGTGAGATTTTTTATGCAAATTGTGGGTATCCAAAATTCCTTTAACACATGCAGTGAAATTCTGAACTGATATAGTTACCCCCAGGAGGTGTACATGAGGACCAGACATTGAACGGACTTTACCCTGCCAGCTCCCTAGAATAAAGTCCGAGTAATGTCCGATTGAGCCCATGAGTGAATAGAGCAGGTCATTGTCCGGAGAATTCATAGTGAGCAGAAGAACTGGAAAAATACAAACATCTGCGGGGGAAGAATAAGGGTCATTGACATGAAGAAGCCAACAAAAATGTTCAACTGGAGAGATGATGAGATTTGGGAACTTCTGTTGGTAAGGGCAATGATATCATTTTACAAATTCCAGGAATGGTGAGAGAATCTAGTTTTTATGACCTAAATACAAACCAGCTACGCAAACAAAACACTGCAATTGCCAAAAAGCGTAATTTTAGCGCCATGTACTGCCTCCTGCACCCCTCGCTTAAACCGAAAGGAGTGTTTCTAGTAGGTGAGAACATGTCTGACGCAGACAGTCTCCTGTTGCCTGCTACATGTGTGAAAGGGCAACTCTGGACATTATCCAGAGTTCATATAAGAAAATGGATTAAGGGTTTTAAAGGGCCTCAATGACCTTTATAATCTGTGTGTCACAGCTACAACTGCTGCTGTTGGAGTCAAATCAGCAGCCAAACTACAGTAACTAAAAACTCGTCTCTCCCTCCATGACTCCCATTCAAATATCTGTATTAGGGGATTTAATATAAGAAGGGGACGAGCATCTCTCAGCACAGCCATGGCCAAAGTCCATTCAAGACAGGCCAGTGTAGAACAGAAAACTATTTTCCTTATTTATTTTATAACTTTTTCAACTTACTGCTGATACTGCTGGTACTGGTGTCAAATACTACGTGAGCACTGCAGCTCCTTCCATAACTGTCATTTCTGAAAAACAAACAAACATTTATATTTAATACGACCTTGTCTGAAAGACATGGTTTCCAGCTAACAGCGGAGCTCAGGTCTGTAGTATTTGTGGTGGGGGGTGGCGCAGCCTGAGGGCAAGTCAGCATGCCACTCAGCCAGTCCTCAGAGATGACTGCCAGAGAAAGAATGTGGCCCCTTTGACAGGCTGCTTGGCTGTTACGCAAGGGTCTCTGGTTTCCAGTATTACATGTTCACCTGGAGCTAGACTATGGGCCATATGGTGCAAACACTGGCAGTGACACTGTGCAAACACGCTCAGTATTACTGAGCAAACTCTCTGTAGTTACACTAGTAGTAGTAGTTTCATGAACTCGAGCTGCACATTAACATTTGCTGTACATTCAACAGCTGACAAGATGTCACATATTCACAGTTCCTCTTTTAGCCACAGTTCTTTAACTCAAGTCATCATTTAACCAAAGTGTGTGCAGATCTAGTGGGTGGCAGTAGCAGCAGGGAGGTTTTATTCGCTTGATATTTTCCACGGAGAAAAGCACTATTAAAGAAACAAGAAAAAGTGAATGATAGTAAGAGATTGAAACCTTCTGCTCCACGGTGATGGTGGAATGATCTTAAAGAACAAACCAATGTTTGCATGTTCAAGCCTGTTTCGTTTTAAGTCCCAAGTCTGCACACATATTTTGTCCAGACTAAAACTGTGACTCTCTGGAAAACACATTCCAAAATTCCCCCAAAAACCCTGGTATGTCTTGGAAATGATTGATAGTTTTGTAAAGTATACAAAATTTGCAGTGCATGGGCTAAGGTATGCAAAGGCAAATTCCTGAATCACTTGTATTACAGCCAACAAGTAGAAAAGGGGACAAAGGTCAGAGACACAGCATAACTACTGGAGAGTACTGAACACACACATCAGGCAACATGTAGCAAGTACAGATGTCACCTCACAGTGTTTTAAAGTACTTTCTTAAGAGAACTAGCATCTCTTCTCAAGATACAGAAGCAAAACAGATCAGGTTCTTTGTACGTCTCTTTTTCTACTTGCCTGACAGTATCTGATCAACACATGCAGTACATTTGTGATGTGGTTGTAAACATTTTTAATGTAAAAATAGTTCAGTAGATAAAAGCAAAGATATTGTCACACAAGAATCTTGTCAGACTCAAAGTCAAAGTAATAAGGCGGCTATCAAAAATCTTTTTGTGTCAATCAAAGCTGAGTTAGAAAAACAAAGACTTATCAGAGAGCAGATGAGGGTGCACACACCTGCTTGTAAAGTATTTGCCTTTATTTATAGTGCCGTCTCATAGGCCTCAATACACTTTGTAGAAAACAGCACACTTAAGGCCTTTACATGCTGAGGGTGTGATTAATATATGACGTGAAAATGCACACATTGTGAACATTTGTTCAAATGAAGATTTTAATGTAAATTGATTCACGGGCAGCGATGCAAATATACGACAGTTTCCAGGATCCCATTGACCCTTAGCGTTGTCTGGTGGTCTTTTAGCAAAGTGCTCTGATTGAGTTTGAGTTCCTGCTGGTAGACATTAACACAGTGAATATATCAAGGGCTTGTTTTGTGAAAGATAAGAATGGAAGGAGTGGATGTGGTTTGCTTTTTAGAGAAGTTTGCCTATAAAGGGCTTTATGCCAGAAAGGGATTTCTTGTTTGAGGTTAGACAAAAAAAATCATGTTTTGGGCTAATATGAATAGATTTATGCAGGCAAAGTTCCTTTATATGCATCTGTTATGCACTGTCTTTGTTAAGGTTTGAGTAATAAAGTTTGTCATCTTGGTGCAGACCATGGAGCCACAGTGGTGGTGTTTATAATCGTCATACGTATTAGTGCAAATTTATTGGTGATGCCTTTATTCATGGTGTAGAAGCTCAGAAAGATCAACCTTGTTCTGGAATAAAAATTAGGTTCCTTTTTCGACACATAATATTCACATTCTGAATTCTGATACTGTGTAGAGTTTGAAAAATATATTGATGTGAGACTTAATCACACACAAAAAACCCCGCCCCCAGTGTGTAAGGGCCTTTAAAGTAAAGTGATAAAAGATAGCATTGTAAACACCGTTGACCTGCCTATCTAATCGGCTATGGCGACTTGTTTCACTACAATGGAGCCTATCGGAAAATGCTTTTGCTGGTGTGGTTTTGAGCCAAGATAAATAGCTGGTGGCTCTGATTCTTCATTTGGTCGGGTGCCAGTAAAGGTGCCATTAAGGTGACGTCCATTATAGAACCCCAGTCAAACCTCAAAGAACGGAAAACTATATAGAAAAACGGAAGGTGACAGTCGCATGGTTCATGTACGGCATCATTTCTTTGCCATGCCTGTTTCTATTGCACTTGTCATATTTGCTTTTATTGGACAACTCTTTTTTCAGAGTTTAAAATCTTTCTTGGCGATACTTAAAATGTTTTCAGCGTTTCCATCATATTTTTGTGCACAAATTAAAATGCACATAGAAACATGTGGATGGAAACACACACACATTCAGTAACTATGGTCTGGTGTTTTCTTCCCAATTTCATGTATAAAAGTTCTGCCACAGCTCTGTTACCGCCTCTGGCTGGCCTCTACACCCAAAATGGCCACCAAAGCTGATGGGTAACCTGCATTTTGCCATACCAAACTGAAGATAAAAACACTGGTTCTCAGAATCACAGAAAACCACAGCATAAACTTAGTATTGTTCATTTGTCCAGTCCCTTAATGCTGGATTCAGACCACATAATATCAGCCCAATAATAGAGCAACCTGTTAGATGTAGGGTGTGACTATACGTTCTTGTTGCCAGAAGTCATTTCCTGTTATGTCCTTCCTGATAACAACATGCAGGCGGTGATTGGTCAAGATAATTACCAGTAGTCTGTCGTGTCTTTTGGCTGAGTCACGGCACGAATGTATGATTCGAAAATAGCCTGATCTGATGCAATAACCATTTTAACAGACAAAAATATCATGTACTCTAAATTAGCATCAGGTTATGTTGAGGAGTGTTTAAGATTTCTTTGAAATGCTTATGAATGTAATATTTACACAAATCTGGCATCACACATCCGATATCTTTTGATGTTCTCATGATTTATCAGACTGACAAATCCTGTTGTAAAACCGGTGTCTACGTTCCTGCAGGCTTTGCTTTCTGTAACTTAACTCCCCTGGATTTGCAGCAGCCGTCTGTTGGTTTGTTTTGTCACTCACATGGTGATGGTGAGGTGTGATGTGTGAATAAGTGACAGCAGTGCTCTCCCTCCATACTGTACCTCTTTGTGTGCTGGCAGTGTGTTTGCTCACAGTTAGCATGCGTGCAGAAACACTCCAGGGCTCATGTTTTTCCCCCCACACAGGAAGCTGCTTGCTGTCATTTATTCATTTTCTGTATGAAAAACCACTTCCGCAGAATTTGGAAAAGTCCCTAGTTAAATAATACATACAGGAAATATGAAGCCTTCATTTGGCTTTCAAGGAGGTTTTTTTTTCTTTTGAATATTCTTCACTGCCACATTATCTGCTTAACAACATAATGCAATGCAAACACACAAGTGACCAGACCGGTTTTTTAAGTCTACAGCTAATGGACAAAGACAACTGTTTAGTTATTACTCAGCTTCTCACACCTTAACATCCATTAGATCCTGCAAATAGTCTGCAGTGCTCTTCTTACATTAAAAAGGACCATTATCACAGACATTTTAGGTGTGTTCACTTCACTTTAGTTTTCACTTCCATGTTAAAGATAAGTGGGTTAAATCTACTTTGTAGGGGCTGCCCCAGTTATAGCATGTACTATTAGAGCTGAGCCCTTACAGCAGCTTTGAGTCCAGACTGGGCCCTTTGCTGCATGTCATCCCCTCCCTCCCCTAACTTTCCTGTCTCTCTCTCACTGTCCAAAAGCCAAGAGAAAAAAATCACTTTGTATAGGATTGTAGAATGTACAACTCTGGCACTTTTGACTACTGATTTCTGCCAATGTGTTGGTCTCAATGGGGAATGACTTTCAGACTGCTTCAAGAGCTTACATTAGATTTAGACACTTTTTCTCACCCCCAACTCGTCAAATACTGATGTGGCGCAATATGTCAAACTGTTAGGTAACCTCCCAGCATCAGTCCAAAACTGATGCTGGGAGGTCAGGCCAATGAGGCCAATGATGTTATCAGTGACACTGAGAGCACCCAGGAGAATGATTTGAGTATAAGGGTACATTTTCTGTTTCAGAACTGAGAACACTACGATAGAGTAAAACTCATCTGGGTATAAAGAAGAAAAGAAACATTCTGTGGGTCCACAAAATCAAACTCCTTTTCATTGTCCAAGGCGCAGCTCCAGAATATACACCCTATGAAATAAGCCAAAGTTTCTAACTAACTTAATGCAACGTCACTTGACATATGTCACATGTACTAGCCCGTTAGGTTGTTATTAAAATAACTCGACTGACTTTGATTTCACATGGGAAACAAACAGCAGTCTTCCAGGTGGCAGTCTGGAGACTTTTTGACTCATCCAACTCCTATCTAGCCCCCCTACATGGGCTTTCTCCCACCGCGCATTTCTTACTGCTGCTGAAGGCGGTAGGCCGACGTGGAAGGTAGCATTGCACAGGTTCCCTTGTCAAAAAGCAGATGGGGTTTTTCCATTGGATTTTGGATTATTGCTGAAAATAAGCTCTGTGGAAAACAAATCTTTATGATCCTTACATGTTTTGGTCAGTAACTAGAACTCCATTTTCATGATTACTGAAGCCTAACGGCCATTGCAAGGGGAAAAAAATGCTATGAACGACCTACACCATGGTCATTTGACCCAACATCACTATCATAACCAGACTGTAAGGCTGTGTTCGCCATGGCTCAGCATAGTCTCATTTAGCCACATGTTAGCAGCTGCATTTTACAAAGGCTTCAAAGTTCCCGAGTGACATCTTTAGTTAGAACAAAACATGAAAGTCTCATAAGCTTGTGTTAACCACAGATGTTATTTCAGGCATCTAACCCAAAACCAATTCGAAAAATCCATTGACTTTGAGACAAGGGAACTGTGAGTGGTCAAATGCGAACTCATTTTCATGTTTTAGGACTTATTTCTGGGGCACTCCATATGTCTGTCCACTTTGCAAAATGCAGTCATGGAACTTTACAGGCTTGTAGTTGAGATTAAAATGAAGGCAGAGTTCAAAGAGGTCTGGAAATATGGGGGTAGGAGAGAGGGAAGAGACCATTGGCTCCTTCACTTTACCCCCCTTGCCCACATTTGTTTTTATCCACGAATCACTATATCACTGCCGGAGTGATCCCATCGCAAAATGATCTCTCGTTTCAACATAACAGGTTTGGCAGGATCTCCTGGAGATATCTGTGGCAAAGCCCTGCTTTGTCATTACCTGGCAGATGACAAGTAATACCTCTCAGGCTAAAGAGTCTAACATGTATTTCTGTGTACATTAAGTCAGTACAGGTTTTGTTATGGATTCAACTGTGACTTTGATTCACCTCCAGGATAGGCTGGCAGCATTAACAAAGCTCTTCAGTGTCGTGTTACTTGCACAAGCAGAGAACTCAGACTATTGTTTTGCTTAGTGTTTTAAGCTTTGAAAGAACAATCAGCCTTTTCTTAAGCCTCTGATGATGGGAAAGTTGGCTTGTTTTTGGTATATGCTCTGCATGGAAATAGAAAATAAGATGAGATGCTTTTTGCCGAAGCATTAGTAGCATTCCTTTCCTGAATAATCAAATCAGACCATGACAGTGTGTCCAGGGGCGAGCAGTCAAGAACATTGCGAGGGTGTTTTTCGCTTTTTTCAAACAGTGAATGCTAACAGATAATCACTATATTCTGATATCTATTGTTACCCTGTACAGTTAGTGGACAGAAAAGCTCCAGTGTCAAGTTTCAGCTTTGTAGAACGTTGGATTGGAGAAACCTGCCATGAGATAAGGACATTGTTTGGTTGAGGCTTGTGGAACACTGGCTTGAAAAGGGGAGTAGACTTTGGTTGCGTGTATCAAGACCATTTAGTGTTCCTAAAATGTTTGTGTGTGTGTGTCTCTTTCTTTTTACAAAGGCTGTGTAGTCTTTGCTGTGTGTGATTCAGTTCAAGGGCAAAGCAAAGATTACCTGGTACAAAGTGTTCTTCAAGTCACTGGTATCTTTTTGTTGGGCATTCAGAGGGGGCATGTTGTTTCAGACAAAAAAATATAATCCACAATGTCCACCTTATAGAAAGGGATACATGCAAACAACAAAGTTGTTGTTCTTCAACTTTCACAGTAAAGGTCTACCACTGCCTTCAACATTAAAATTCATGTATAATGAAGCACAAGCATACATTACTATCAGCTGCAGCTTTAGGCACATTAGCTTACTCCTGTAAATGAACATAAAACTGCATTGAATGTGGATTGTTGACCGTTAGCTGACACTCAGTCAGCTTAAGAAGGTCATGATCTGTGCCAGCCATGATCCAAAGGATTGCATCCGTACATCCCTATTTATAAATCCACGAGGCTGAAGGCTTACTAGATGCTTTAACACTGTAGCTGGAGGAATAACTCCCTAGAAAGTTATCACAGCTTTATGTGTTCACATAGGATTAGGCAGATGGTGGACAGCAAACGAACATCTTCTGGACAGCAAATGAACAGTCAGATGAAATGGTAGGACAGTAAAACGATGGCGATGGCGATGGTGATGTGAGATTGTTTACAAATAATGTTCTTCTCCTTGTGTAAGGACGCTAGGAGGACAGCAAAACGTTTTGTATGATAATGCCATCACTGGTATTCTCTGCCAGTCTCACCTAATTTTACTGTCCTGCTCTTGTCAACTTATATGATTCATGGTTTTCTGTCAACTGTCTGCCTGATTCTGTGTGAACATAACATCTGTTGCCAAGATCATGAGGTAAACAGTGGAAATTAGGGTTGCAGCAGTATATATAAGTTTCAAGGTATACTATGATAGGAAAGTTGATGGTTACTATGTACATTTACATCTCTATGATACTGAGAAAAGAATCTTACCTTTATTTTAGTTATTTTCAAAAGGGAGACTTTATACACACACTTCTGTTTCAAGTTTCAATTATAGCAAAAAAAACATTTCTTCAACCAAAAATAACCCTTCTGTTTTCATTCCCTTGAGGGTCATTCTGCCTGATATAATAATTCTCTAATATGGTAATACTGTGAAACCACAGTATTTTCTGAGAGGGTTATCATACTGTGAAAATCTTGCAGTGTTGCAACTCTAGTGGAAATACAGAGCTCACATTACAAAGCACCAGGAGTGTGGGCTTACATGGATCTGATTGGCCAGTGCAGTGTTCCTGCGTGACGTGACATTACATTGCAGCAAAAGTTGAGCCAGGTCTACGTTTATCCTGAAAACCCTGCAGGTTTTCACTGGAACCCACTGATCTGACACACACACTGTGCCAACACAGTCTCATTGAAATAAATGAGGACACACTGGTAATAGTAGTCAGTTTTATTGGGTAAACTTAGAAAAAGACAATTGCAGTAGTCTGTCCTAGTGGTGATAAAGGCATGTTCTATTTATTTTCAAATCTGTTTAAGACATGACATCTCATTTTCCTGTTGTATTTTTAAGATGACAGAATGTTGACCTTGTCCCAGAAGCAAAGTGGCAGCATATGTTCAGTTTAGAGAGGATTGTTTTTCACTCTTTGTCAATTAAAGCTCAGGACACAGTAGGAATATGGGTGCAAAGCTGAGTGCAAGACCTACAACTCCATGTACCTGTAAGCAGAGGGATGCAACATTATTTCCCAGCAGAGCACGCCTCATTTTGCTTGTCTCCTCAACATTGCAATCACTAGAAATGGGTTTTGCTTAAAAAATCTTCTAGACTTGCCCAGCAGAACAAAGGACCCTTTGTGCCTCCCAAAGCACCACCTCGCTTCGTTTAGCAAACTGTGTAGTTCAGCAACTGGCATGCCACATGCAGGCGAGTTGAGGCGGGAAGGGTGGAGAGAAGTTGGTTTGGCTGCCATGTGTTTTTGGTTTTGGTTTACAGCATGAAATGACCAGGGTCTGTCATGATTTTTCCATGTCCATGTTGCCCCTTAAAAGATTGTAGAAATACAAGGCATGAGCAATAAAGAAAATCAACGCAGGCCACCTTTTTTAGCCAGGTTTGTTGTTTACGCAGTCAAGCATGCTTTTCAAATAAACAAATGCAATGTGATGCATACTGAGTTAGAGCAGCATCAAATAAAATGGAAAAACTAGCAAGTGATTACACGACAGCTGTTAGAAATGGTCGCAGTGTTGCCTCTGCACCAAAACAAGGTTCATTTTCTATCTGGTTTCATTTAATAAACATCCCAAATGTGGTTCTTTGTTGTTACCACACTTTCAAATGCCTCCACTGCCTCTGAGACGAGAGGATAGTGTACTTTCTGTTTCTATTTTTGGGTGTTGAGCTCAGATGAGGATCAAAAACAGGCACAACTTCAGGTCTCAGAAAGAGAGAAATAGGAAATCAATATCTGAAGTAGGAGTAAACAAGGCAGGTTGGGCTGAGGAGCACCAAGAAGATAAAACTTGCAACACTTCACTGATACACCTGATGATATTTAACTTTTTGCTCAGGTCAGAAGAAGCTTCACAAGGGCACTTGTCAGGGTGTCGGGACCTTGAGTATGTTTTTTTCTTTTTTCCTACTCTTCACACTACCCTGCTTCTTTTCTGAACCATCCAGGCAGTTGCAGCCCTGCTGCATTCTCAACATGGGCAGCAGCTTGCATAACACGGCCCACTGAAGTTTCACAGCCTTTAAATCTCTACGACAGAAGCTTTCTGTGTTTAGATAATGCTTGGACAACTTGGGTAAATCCTCTGCTAGCCGGTTGTAGGAGGTGAGCCAGCCTGTGTAGGTTGAGTTCATCAGGGTGGGGCTTATTGATGGAGGGAGTCCAGGTAGGGTGGAAAACAGGAACTTGTTTGTTTTGGGGATCGGAAAAAGAGCTCCAGGTTGTTGGCTGTCGTGTTTAGTTTTTTAGTATTTGTTAAGACTGTGTGCATGAGAAGACAGTGGTTTTTACAAGTGATAGGGTGGTCTGGATTTTGGTTTGGAAACTTTTTAAAGGGAACACCAGTGTAATGAGGCAGTATTACTAAAACTGTAGTTTTTATACATAGAAAGACAATATCTGTATAGTTTTTGTCGTATAATTATATCACCAGCATTTTCTTATGAAACTCTAATAAGGCAGCAACATCAGGCGATAATTATTCTTCTGACCCATGAAAAAAGGTACTCTATTATAGCTTGTATTTGCTCAGTGGATAGTGCCAGTTTGTCAAAATTGGGCATTGCCTTCGTATTTTGGGCCATAATTGCTATGGCCTAGGATAACATTATATTCACCTAAGTGGCATCTGGGAACGCAAAGACATTTCTAAAACCAAGCCTAAATAAGGACAGAACAAAGGTGGTCAGAGGATCACACAGGTTGTAAACAAGCCAACAGATTATCTAACCATTTGATTTGGACCACACCAGCTAGTGCGGCAAATGGTCACCGATGGCCAATTATGGGCTTGGTGTGTAAGGGCCTTTAAATTTTACAGTTACGGCTGAAAATGACAACAGAAATCAACAAGTTTGCAGATTTTACGTATATTTGCAGTTGCAATCAACCTCCAATTGTCTACCCACAAGTGATTGTTGTTGTTGGTGTGATGTCATGGTGATCTGGTCTATATGATCTGCTAAAGATGTCAGTAGGCTACTTTACAGTAGCTTTGCTAGCTTGTCTGCTTGCACCGATAGAAAAGAATGAGAAACACACAACACAACTGTACTTGAAATGTAAAAACAGAGAGAGAAATAGAATCAAGATTTTTTAAAAACGACATTAGTGTATAGTTGTCAGCTGGCAATAAACATGCTAACAGATGAGGTTGTTAGCAGTGCTGCGAGCTTGGCTAAAATATAACTGTTAATGTTAATGTATGACTGAAAATCACATTTAAGGATCCCCTCAAGAGGAATGACTTTAAAATTTCTGTAATACAGTTTAATTATCAGTGAACTTTTCCTCCAATTCTTTTAATGTGTAGGCTAGTAGACTAATGTCGCCCAGCTAATTTCTGTCCAGACGACTATATTAGGCTATAATAAAAAAAAAAAACCAAATGTGGTAGCTATATTATAAAAGTATTTAAGAGTAGTAGGCTATTTGTATCTGGATCTAAACATGCCGGCATATTAGCTTGCTAGCGGCTGTGCTAGTTTGTCTATTCGCCACGTAGCCTAACCTTCGCCTTGCAGGTATTAGTGGCCCCCTGAAAGTCTTCTTTACACTGTGATGGATGTTTGCAGTTTGGATAATAATTTTACCGTTATCTTTTGTTTTCTTATCCAAATACGTTGTTTTTTTTTACTTTGGGGGTTTGTTTTAAACCTGTTTGAGTTCTTGTATATCTTTTAAACAATGTCGATGTGTTCTTAAATCTTAGCAGTCAACCCCAGTGAGAGCAATATTGGACTAGTCATGTAAGACTGTGTTAGTTTTAGGTAGGTGTACCTAATAAACATCATGACAGTAACATCTGGGAGCAAAACAAAAGAATTAAAAAAAAGAATAAAAAATGTGACTTTAGGAAATAGGCCTAGTGGTCGAGAGCAATAAATATGCTCACAGTTTAGGTCGCTAGCTGTGCTGCTAGCTTGCCAAATATGGTTTGGGTATGCTAATGTCATGCCAGGGTCTGGCACCCAGCTAATTTCTGTTCTGTTCTATTGTAAAAATACATTAAAAATCATTTCCAATAATAATTTCCAACTTAAACTAAAAATGAAAACCAAGCATGGTAAACAACAAAAGTATAAAAGATGAGTAGTTGTAGCTGGGACTAAATGCTAGATGTTGGCAGATTAGCCTGCTAGCAGCATTGTTGCATCGTGTAACCCAGCCTTTGCCTTGCAGGATTTAGTGACCTCTTAAAAGCTTCCTTTACACTGTGATGTATGTTTGCAGTTTGGATAATAAGTTTACTATTTACCTTTTCTTTTGTCTTCCAAATACGTTTAGTTAATCTTAAGGGTTTGTCTCATACAACTTTTTAACAAAGACGACGTGTTCCTAGGTCTTACCAGTCAACCCTAGGGACAAGTGTTAGACAAGTAGTAAAAGACTACATAAGACCACAACTTAATGTAAAAAAAAAAAAAAAAAAAAAAAGATTGCATCAGGGTAGGGCTGGTGATATGAACAAATTATTATCATGAACATTTATTTTAAGAAATTATTTCAGGATTGGCAGATAATAAATCTTATGAGAAATACGACACTGTACCATAGTTTGTATTTTCTAAAAGGATAATGTCAGTTTGTTGTAATTGGGCCATTACTTTGTAGCAATTACGGCAAAACTATAAAAATAAAACCCTATTTGAAACTTGAATCATCATTGAATTACTGGATAACATTGTTTCACCACAATACGTTTCTGTTGAAAGACATAAATATGAAACTATCCTAACTCACGTCTCCACTTTTCATCAAGGGGCCCAGAAATTCCCCAGCGGTTTAATTATTATTGTGGAACTCCATTCACCCACCCGCTCCTGTTTCACATCTGTTCGCTCCATTAAGCTTGACCTTCGTGAATTGAAACATTGTTTATGAATTTTATAATTCCCATGAAATGAGTCTTGTTTTCCCCGTCGGTCACAATGGCTTTTGTTTAGCTAAATGTTCCGACCTCATAAATATTCCCTTTCTTCTCCTCTGCCATAGTAGCACATGTGGGCAGATACGGTATGAAACATTATTTTGTTATTATAGCCTTTTTTCGTTGTGAAGAGAAGTGTGCAATCACTCCCTCAGTAATAATGATCTGCTGCAAGAAAATTACACAGTAATAAATTGGCTGAATGGTCCTTTCACCTCAAAGGTAGCAACATAAAATTACAGTCCTGCCTCATATTTTCTGCCTCAGTCTCCATAAGGCAGCAGTGTTTCCTGTCAGCCTTTCTTCCCCACTGTGCAAATCACTGTGCAAACAGCAACATATTTTAGTTGTATTTGTAGAGGATGTAGGTTGAACAGTTTGAACACATGGTTGCGAGGCATTAAATGATTGCTAATGTCTCAGTGTCCATTAAATGAAAGAGTTCCTTTTTCCAGCCATTTTTTGATCAAGATGCCTCTAACAAAATAAAAATCCAGTGAATGACACAGTAGTAAATCTGCTACAGCTGCTGTTGCAGTAAAATAAATGTAACTAAAATGTGATTCCGATCTGATGCAACACTGTTTTGATTCTGATGGATCCTGCACTAAACCTCATCGTCCGTGAAGCTGCAGCATGCGGTCCATCAAAGACAGCCTAGTCAGCGGTATTTGTGTGTAAATAACACCAAATGGCTGCTGCTGCTGCGCTGATGTCTCACTGTGCCAGTGGCCGTCACTTTGTGCATTCTAGAGAGATAAAGCGCAGCATGCATGTTTCCCCTTGCAGTCAGAGCTACAGTGGCAGGCAGAGTCCTGCATAGAGCAGCCTGCAGTGGGTTTGTCGACTTGCTGCTTGCCAGCCACATAAGAGGGAGGCCATTAATCAGTCCTGAGGAGTAGGATGATCCTGGGCAGTGCTGTTTTTCCTTTGGGTTTTCTTTCCCCAAAAATCTAATCTTTCTGTCAGTGTGATGGGTTGTAAAGACAACTCTAAACGCTGACATGTAACCTACACAGGTTATTTAGTCTCAGAGCCCTTCAGGCAAATTTTCATTTTGATACTTGATTTAGATTTAGTTTAGTTTTTAGTTTAGTTTTTTTTTAGTTTTTTAACACTAACATCTCCTGTTGTTTCAGTTTACCCTTGTATGTTTGCACCTGCCATCACTACACACCTGCCCCTCAGTTTGTCATTGTCCCAGTCCCTTTATATTCTCTCTAGATTTACTTTTCCTCTGCCAGATTGTCTTTGTTCTAATCTGTGTGTTCATCGCTTTCCAGCAATTCTCAGTGTTTGTTTCTATGGTTTTTGGACTTTGCCTCGTTCCTTGTTTTTTTTATTTTGCCTGCTCTCTGTCTGGCTTTGTTTGCTGTGATTGGACTGGCTATCTGTGTGACTGCCTGGCTCTCCAGTAAAGATTTTCCCTTTTTGAACTTAACCCTGTGTCCTGTGTTTCTCTCCATGTTTGAATCTCTGTGCAGCTCAGAACTGTTGCAGGTTGCACAGTTGTCAGTTTCAGACTTTGGCGTTTGAACATAGTGACTCACTCTTTGTTGTTCTTGTTCACTTGGCATCATTACAGCTACCTGTGCTCTTCACTGCAACACAGCATGATCATCAAGAAGCTGTATTCACCCACTCGTTCACTAAAATACAGTGCACTGTCTGGGTTGGAGTTGAGACAAGCAACTAGGAGGTAAAACAACCAAATGGCCAGAATAAATGTTGGCATTGTACGTTTCTGCAAACCACAGCTGTGTTACATTTATACATTGCGTATGTAGCAGATATATTGAAACTTAATTATGTGGTTAGGTTTAGGTACAAAATACTTATTTTGGCTTAAAATACACGACTTGGTTCCTACAATCATGGCTAGGAATGTCCTGAACTCTGGTCAAAAAATAAACAGCTGGAAATGCCTGAACTCTGGTAAAAAAAAAAATCCACATTTTTTGCTACAAACACAGCTGGAAACGTCCCGAACTCTGGTTAAAAAATACTTGTTTTTGTTGCAATAAAACAGAGCTGGAAATGCCTGAACTCTGGTTTAAAAAATACCCAATTTTGTTGCTACAAACACAGTTGGAAATGCCTGAATTCTGGTTAAAAATACCCAGTTTTGTTACTACAAAACTACAAACACAGCTGGAAATGTCCTGAACTCTGGTTAAAAAAATACACGTTTTTGTTGCTACAGACACGGCCGCAAATGCCTGAACTCATGTTAAAAAATACGTGGTTTTTTTTTTTTTTTTTTTTGGGATAAAAAAGGTGTTGAAATTTACTGTAC
>JAPZEB010000010.1:3449197-3461221 GCA_029783705.1 Chaetodon striatus
TTTGGTGAGCCTGTGTGAATTGTAGCCTCAGTTTCCTGTTGTTAGCTGACAGGAGTGGCACCTGGTGTGGTCCTCTGCTGCTGTAGCCCATCTGCTCACTGGATATTTTCTCTTTTTCAGACCATCCTCTGTAAACCCTAGAGATGGTTGTGTGTGAAAATCCCAGGAAATACTCAGACCAGCCCGCCTGGCACCAACAACCATGCCACGTTCAAAGTCACTTAAATAACCTTTCTTCCCCATTCTGATGCTCAATTTAAACTTCAGCAGGTCGTCTTGACCATATCTACATGACTAAATGCACGGAGTTGCTGCCACATGATTGGCTGATTAAGTATTAGCATTAACAAGTAGTTGAACAGGTGTACCTAATAAAGTGGCCGTGAGTGTAGAACAGTCTGGTATTTTAGAAAAATACAGCTGTAATGCAGCTTTTCAAAACCAGGAAAAGACGACTCTTGTTACAATATCCAAAATCTAAGGCAATATCTCGTCTCATATCATCATATCAATATAATATTGATATATTGCTCAGTCCTAGTGACAGGTATTTAAAGTACAAAGTACAATAGCTTCTGTTGTACAGATAAAAGGATTGGCATTTTAGGAAATGCTCATGTCTGAATGGCAAAAATGTTAGCTTAGCGTAGCACAAAGATTGGAAACAGGAGGAAACAGCCTGAATCTGAACTTTAGGTGAAAAGATTCACCAACCAGCAGGTCTGAGGCTCATTCATCAACATGTCATTTCTTGTTTAGAACTGAAGTGTAAAAACATGACAAAATACTTTTCCTCTGAAGATCCACTCACTAGCTTTTTGGAGCTTTTTTTTACTACACCTCACCATCTTGCTGACTCAAGTCCTCACATGAGCCTTGTGTGGAACTGAGGTTAGGTGGCTGAGAGTGTGTGGGAGGACGATCCTTCTCTAGCTGTCCAGTAGCTCCGCTGACTCGGACCTCCTCCCAGCCAGTAAGAACTGAGATGATTCTGTCACACACACATTAACATGAACCTCCAGTGCAGATAGTTTGGGCTTTATTTGTTCAGGTTTTGAGATATCTGAGCAGAGATGAAGCAAGCCATTGTTGTGCAGGCCAAACTAAGCTTGAGGTTGACAAGTCCCAAGTCCTAAACTTGGAGTTTTGAGTCCTAAACAAGTCATAATGCACTCCTCACCAATGTTATGCCATTTTAAAAACAAAGTTTGTTTTACCCATGCATTTTGCATACTGCAATTCATTTTCAGAATTTTTTTTTTTTGTATGCAAAGGGCATTATCTTTGGTATGATTTTCTCCAACTGGCACTCAGTAAAGTCATGTTAGTTCTTCATGCTTCTCTCTTGCAAGCTGATCGCTTCAAACAAAGTGATACTGGGGATTTAAGCATCAACTTGCTGTGAATGAATAGCGTTAGTGTTATTTGATTCAAGAAGTGCAGAGAAATGATTCATGGCACACTTTTGCTTGGGGGAAGGTGTCAAGTATTCTCAAGTCGAAAGGCTCAAAGTCTGTGTGGAGACTGCAGGACACAAGCTAAAAGTCACTGAGAGGCTGAGGCTGGGCCGGGTTAACTTTCTGACACACCAACAAAAAAAAAGTATGTCTAATAAATGTATTAATGAAAAGAAATCAACTTATTAAAATGTGCACAAGCTTATAATCAAAATGATCACAGCAAACAAAGAAAGAACGGTCAACAAAAAATACGGCGACCCACTAACCCTCTCTCTCCAACCAAAAAAAGCACACAGGTGAACATGAGGTGCTCGTGTCACCTCATGTTCACCCCAGAAACAAAAATATAAACCATCTCAAATCTTACTAACCTTACAAAATCCATTCCTTTCTAAGTTAATTCATGGCTCCTACAGTCCACGTGAAGTCAAGTGGTCTTTAGGCCCAAGTGGAGTTACAAGTCATTTTTGATTATGTCACGTCCAGTCATCAGATTTGTGACTACAGTCTGACTCCAGTCCAAGCCATGTGACTCACGTTCACACCTCTGTATCTGAGCTGTCTGCCTTCATCCCGACACAACAGAGGTACATATATTTTCATGGAAACAAGAGCTGGATGAATCCAAATGTTCTCTGCACATCCCTTGCAAATGACAGCTTTAACGTTTTATCTGAACTTTCGTCTCCGTATAAAAACAGTGAACTATCCAGAATTACCTGGACATTCTTAAAATATGTTGGATTTTTTCAGTGCTGTGACCAAAGTTGGGCAAATAAACCCAACCCGGTCTATCTGGCTAGATACCACAGGAGGTAAATGGGAACGTTTTCTGTCATTGTGTACTTCTGTAATTGCGTAAAAGGTTAAATGCTTCTTTACCCTTTCTTGAAAATGTACCTTCCAGACAGCTACTGGTTTCAGTAATGGCATGAAATAAAATTCCACAGACTGGAGGAAAGCAATCCATCACAGTGAGCATTTAGTTGTCTTAAGTTTTGTCAGAGTCAGCAATAATGGATACTATATGAGATTCATGGTTAAAAACTCAGAGCCAAATGTTTCTGCTGATGCACAAAGAGACACAACAGAGAGGACACGTGACAAAGATCTCAAAATAACATCGCAAACACAACATGTAGCACCGATACAGCAGAACCTGCACATACCTGTATGTGTTCAGTACTGCAGAGTGAACTCGTCCCTGCTACTGACCCAGTGTCATAGAGTTACACACACATACTCATTACATAGGAGTGAATGTCTTTGGATGATTGGAGCAGTTATATCCACCATCAGAACATTCCACAAGATGCGTCAAGTAAGCGCTACATTCAGTTCTCTTTATGGGCTGGTGCTTTGACAAGTGAAACCAGTGCAGGCAAGCTGAGACTTGGCATCGACCTCGTGAGTTCTGGCAGAAGCACTGGATCGACGGCTCAGCCTGCAGTGTTACTGCTACCACTTGAAGGAAATTTATGACTTGGAGAGTGCTCAGCAGAATGTGTTAACGCAGATGATCCCATTTCCTACTCCGTCTCCAGGTGCTGCTGCTCAGGTTAGCTACCGAGGAGCCAGCACCCCACACGTATAGGCCTTAACCCCAACCCTCACAGGCAGCTGTATTACACCGCATACTCAACAGTAGACAGACACCAGGGCTTCTCCGCACTTCACAATTTGTAACTGCCCCATAATTGCCTCGTGTCACACCAGCGCTGTAGAAGATAAATGGCTCTAAACACGTCCTGAGGTTTCCGTAAATGCTGGAAAAAAATGTTTTGGTCTAATTAGAATTAATAGCATAATTTAGTTTGGTTGCTTTTATCCATAACACTATTTAGCACCATGCAGGTACATGCAACCAACAGAGCATGACATGACATGAATGTAGCATGACATAACACTGCATGACTGATGGCAAAAAGCATGACAAGACTTAACGTAAACATGACATGATACAACCCAGTATGGCATCAAATAAACACAACATTATCTGAACAAAATGTACTTTATTGTAAGGAGTAGTCCACCCGCATGTGAGAGAAAGACGAGAGAAAAAAACTGTAAAATCTGACAGGTTGATCTTACTTTAAAAAATCTAGTAAACAAATCGCCACGAAAATGCTAAGTAAATATAGTTATGTTGACTTTATAAGTAAACATTACTATTAATTTTGTTTACTTAATGTTTCCAAGGCAATCAGTTTTTTTTTAAAGTAAGATCACCTTGTCAGATTTTGCAGACACCACCTGTACCATAACAGATGTACAGTGGCGTGCAAAAGTTCGGGCGCCCCTTGTCAAAATTAGTTTTACTTTGAATAGTTAAGTAAGTAGAAGATGAACTGATCTCCAAAAGGCATGAAGTTAAAGATGAAACATGCGTTCCAACATTAGAAGTAAGATCAGTGTATTATTTTGTTTTGTCCAATGTTAGAATGAAAAAAGAAAGGAGCACCATGCAAAAGTTTGGGCACCCCAAGATGTCATCATTAGGAAAGGCCAGGTGATGCCAATTTTAAAGCTTTATAAAAAACTGTGGAGGTCAAGTTGATGTTTTGAAGGCCAAGAAAACTTTCCTAGAGGTCTTAGGATTGTTATAAAGGCAAATCAAAATCACAGTTTGACTGCAAAAGACCTGCAGGAAGATTTATCAGAGTCTGGAGTGTTGTTGCACTGTTCTACTGTGCAGCGACAAATATGACCTTCATGGAAGAGTCATCAGAAGAAAACCTTTCCTGTGTCCTCACCACCAAAAGAACCTCTTAACAAGCCTAATGCTTTCGGAAACCTGTGGACCGATGAAGCTAAAATAGAACTTTTTGGACACAATGAGCAAAAGTGTGTTTGGAGAAAAGGGTGTACATTTTCATAAAAAGAACACCTGTCCGACTGTTAAACATGGGGGTGGATCAATCATGCTTTGGGCTTGTGTTGCAGCCAGTGGCATGAGGAACATTTCACAGGTAGAGGGAAGAATGGATTCAATTAAATTCCAGCAAATTCTTTTAGCTGTTAATTGCCTGAAGGTTTTGCCATGGCCCTCACAGTACCCTGACCTAAACATCATTAAAAATCTGTGGCTAGACCTCAAAGAGCAGTGCATGAATCACACAGAGCTAGAAGCCTTCTGCTGGAAGAATGGGTGAAAATCCTCCAAACAAGAACTGAAAGACTCTTAGCTTGTTACAAAAAGTGTTAGGAAGCTGTGATACTTGCCAAGGGGGCGCTACTAAGTACTGATCATGCATGGTGCCCAAACTTTTGCCTCAGGCCCTTTTCCTTTTGTTACTTTGAAACAGTAAAGGATTGAAAATAAAAACAATATGTGACTTAAAATATTGAAGAAATGTTTCAACTTTAAGTTCATGCCTTTTAGAGATCAGGTCATCTTTTACTTAGTTAACTAGTCACAGTAAATGAAATTTCGACCAGGGGTGCCCAGACTTTTGCATGCCACTGTATGAAGGGCACCAAACCAGCATTAGAGGATATAACTCTCTGATTATTTTTGTGTTTGTAAAGACTTAAACATGGATTAATTCTTTGCTTGATGGTTGTTTTGTATATACTGTGCGTTTACAGTAACACAGTACCAGTCTCCACTTCTGACTCTCTCTCTGTTGACCAGTTTGCTGCCTGGCGTGGGATGTTAGACTGATGTCTTGGTCTCCTCCTCCTCAGACTCAGTTGTGTGGTGGAGAGAGTATTTGTGCCCTGCTACAGAATCTGAATGAGTAGAGCAGTGTTCTTTAAAGACGTATTCACCTATAAATGAAAAACTAAATGAATCATTGTCTGTAATCATGAGAAGATTACCGTTTGCCTTTTCCTAAAGTACTGTAATGAAAGGGGTTGTCTTCTTTAATAAATGTCAAGCCAATTACAAATGACTTTTGAGGTCTAATTAAAGATGTCTCAGATCCACAGCAAATAATTGCAAGTTAAACATTTGTCACATTATCTCCTAATTTTCCTCAGTGGCAAAGCTCAGAGTGCTTATGTACTCTACATTTATGAATTATATCTTTTTTTTAAACCATATTCTTGATCTTAGTTTAGCATGTTAACGTGCTAACAATAGCTAATTAGCACTAAACACAAAGTCAGGCAGGTATTTGATCAAAAAAAAAAAAGTAGCTACTGGACACATTTAAATGTTGACCTGATGATGGCACTAAATGAAAAGTAAGAGGATCACCATAGTTATTTCAATTCATCCTCTGGGGAGCATAAACGTCTGAACCACATTTCATTGAAATTCATCACATTATGTTGTGATATTTCACAAAAAAACCCAAAAACGAAACAAAAATGTCAACCTCATGGTGGCACTAGAGGAAAAGTCAAAGGATTACTAGAAACTAGCAGGATCCATCTTCTGAAGACCATGGATGTCAAAAATTTCATAGCAATCTAACTGATAGTTGCTGAGATATTTTATTCTGGACCAAAGTGGTGGACTGAACTGATCCATTGAGCCACCAAAGTAGCGTGGTTAAAAATACTGTTGAGAAAGTTCCTAGGTTTCCATAATAATGGTATAATCTTTCACTGAACACTGAAAATTACCTTAATTTAAAACTTCCTCAAGCCTGATCCACCCTCAAATGTTATCAGCATGATAGCGGCCATTTTGGCTTTGCCACAGCAGATAGCTGACCTACAGCAGAGCTACATCTCTGCGAGTCCTTTCTATCCACTGCAGTTCTAGTGGGAAAATGCCGGGCCCATCCGCAGAGTGTCAGTTTGACCTTAAGGGTAGGAGATCGGTGTCTGGAGCTCCGCCATCACACCACTCACTCCCAGTCTGCTCTCAGAGCAGCCTCCAACCACAACTTGATGCTTACACTCCACAGACCTTGACATTTCAATTGCCTCTTAGTAATAAACTCTCCACTCTTCTTAAAAACAGGCCCAGACTGTGTTTGTATCATTATCTGTTACCTCCTATTGGGTCCAGAGCAGTTTTAGGTCTGCTGTATATTGCAGATTTTCTCATATCAAGTTGCTTATTTTGATTAAAGATGCCATCAGAAGGGTCAATTTCATATTTTTTTTATATTATAAAAGATCTTTCCAGTTTTCACCAAACTATGTAGCTTTTCCTCCCTGTTGCTTACTCACTATTGCTGTCTTTTTCCGGGATCTATGAAAAACAGCCTCGTGGTTACCTTGACCACTCTACAATTCTTAGTTAATAAAATAGTTTTCATTATATCCACAGAACTATCTTTCTAATTGAATATTATTAGATTTGAGTGCAGCATTTGACACAATTTAATAACATCCTAATCAAAAGGTTTAAGGGGAGGGTGGGTCTCTCTGGCTCAGTGCTTGCCTGCTTTGCATCTAATCTAACAGAACATTTTCTGTATTATTTTCTGTATTATATTTGTCCTCTTTGACTAGGGAGGTTAACATTGTATGTGGAGTCCCTCAGGGGTCAATACTCGGTCCATTGCTGTTCGGCCTGTACATGTTTTTCCGGCACAAAACAAAAATCGGAGACCTATTTTACCATTATTATACTATGACAACAATTATTCTCATACTGTTAAGTCACCAGCTGAATGCATTAGAGAAACAAACAACTGAATGTCACACAACTTCCTGCAGTTTAACAATGACAAAACCAGAACTCTTGCTTTTGGAGTATAGCCTCTCTCTTTCCCTAAAGCACCACACAGATCAGAGCCACGTCACCAACCAAACAAAAGCTGCTTGTTGATCTTGTCAGCATATATCAGTGAGAGGCTTTTGGTCTCAGATTGACACAGACTAGATTACACATACCATTTACTCCCAACCAGGGGCAGGTTTACAGAATGAGGAACTTTCGCAGTTACCACGGGTTACAAGAAAAGACAATGGAGTCGGTCAGCCCATTTGAAATAATAGAAATTATGATATGATTTAAAAATATGCACAGAACACTTCTCCCTCCAACCTGAGTCAGCTGTTAACACAGCATAGACGAACGAGAATAACTCCTGCACACTGACTATGAAACACAAATTTATTAAGATGGACATGATGAATTATTTCTGATCTTTGTCAGGTCAAAATGTTAAAAAATCAAATATATTAAGTATGCAAAAATATCTTAAGTGTATAAAAAAAATATTCCAACTATTTGTAAGTTACATGATAGGGAACATTTGTACAAAAAATGTAAAATGTAAAAATATTGCACATGACAAAAGGCATTAAAAAGTACATTCACTCATATACATGACATTTATTTTTTTTTTCTAATTTACATGTCTGTTATCAAATCTAAATGTTCAATATTTTTTTTTAGATATATTTGAATACACATGGTCTATTTGATGTAGCACCATCTCCATGTTCTCACTATTTGGAATTGATGCACTTTTGATTCTGTCTTAATTGTGTGCTTATTTAATTATTAAATGTTTGGGGATGTTTATCACTGTGGGTGGGTTGGATGAGTATCAGCACCTGTTACAATAAACACTATGACCCTTCTGGTAAAAACATGCATGAGGCAGCCATTTTTAAACATTTTGATCTAACAAAGCTGTACTGGGGTCAAATCTGAGTAAATTTGTGGGTCCGAGTCAGTGAACAGGTGTTACTCTTTTCATCAGTTACAATAAATGTTTTCATGTGTCACTTTTGTGAGTTTGAGAATAGAATAACTTCCTGCTCTGTCCTCAACAAAACTGTGTCGAGTGTGTTAGCACTGCGGCGGCTTCATAAGAAGTTTGCTTAAGAGGAGAATAATGAGTGGAGACCCACTGCAGAGCTAAATCTAAACTGCTGACCCATGACAAGCTGTCCTCAGACCGTGAGAAACGGGCCTCTTTCCATGCCAAGAATGTGGGTGGCCGGACTTGTTGCTCCAAAAAGCCTATCTGAGGAGTGTGGCCAGTTGCAGCACTGGAGTGTAACAGCAGGTTTTTATGTCTGATTTCTCTCAGGCTGCTGCTGTTACGTGCACGTGTTGCCATTTTATTGTGCTTTGGATGGACCGCACTGTCATTCTTGTAATGTTTGTCTACACTCAGCGTGTACATAGGAGGGTGGGGGGGGTGTTTTTCCAAAGACTGAAGCAGCAGGAGTAAAATACAACCACACTCATGGGAATAAGTCACTGAAATTCAAGATAATTTTCATTCTGGTGTTGTTGTTTTTGCTGATTCACTGGCCTGACACATACAGTAAACCCCCCAACCCCTCACACCACTCACACATCACAAAGTGTGTAAGGCATTGTGTACAGTAATGAATACTCTGTGAGAGCTCTGGTCACAGAGGATAAGAGGCTGCACTGTGCTGTCAGTTTGCTGCTCGCACTGAAGGGGATTTCAGCTCCTCGGGCTTCAAACCCGGAGTCAAGGGGTCACGGTCTGTGCGAGATAGCAGGGGCCACAATTTGTGTGTGTGAGTGACTGTGTGTGTGAGTCACTGCATTACGCCGACACACGAGACGCCATATGTTTCCACCCAGTCCACCGAAGAACAAATGCACCGTCCTTTTTCATGAGAGTTCCCACAAGCGTCTGTTGTTTCCCTCGCCCCGTGTGTGGGTTAATGCGGCAAGAAGCAGCGAGTAGGAGACGTCGTCAACATCAATTATGTCGTAAAAGATAAATTAAATGGGACACCTGTTTATGATGTCCACGCAGAGTGAAGAAAAACAGTGTCTAATTTAAAAAGTGGGTGCAAGAGGAAACTTCCTGATTCTTCCTGGAAGACATGGTGATTTCTTGGTGGGCAGAAAAAACTTCTTAAACAGTTTTTTATCATGTGACCTCAAAAACCCTCATCCAATACCAATCCCATAACTCCCTGAGGGCTTGAACTTCACAGCATTTGTTCTATGTTATAGGAATTTTAAATAGTTTCTTTTTTTTTAAATACAAATTCCACAGTCGTAGGACTTTACTCTTGTGATGAAATGGTCATAATGGTGCAGTATGCATTAAAACATTAAAAGTTGTGTTTAATGTTCAATTGATAAAACACATAAAAAGTAACAAGACTAAAGGCCTTTACACACCAGGGGCGTTTTTTACTCCCATGGAATTAATTTGCGGGTCAAAAATTTATATATTTTTTAACTGTTGTTATTGTCATACGTGCTTTCACACAGAATGAGAATATCATTGTTTTATTTATTTTTTTGATACTAAGTCCATTTTTCGGGGTTTTTGCACTGCAAACAAAGACTATAGAAGCAATAGAGTGCCTCAGGGATTTCTTTTACTTGTAGGCCAACCCGGAAGTTTGCGTCGCCCTGGTTCCCTTGACAAAAGTCCAATGGGATTTTTCCACTGGACGATTGCAGAAAATAAACTCTGTGGCAAACAAAAGTTTATGATACATGTTTTGTTTAGCAAGATAATCCTCACAAATGAACACTACTTGTATGATTTTTGAAGTCTGAATGCAATCGCTAGAAGTAAAAAGCTAAAGTTAGGTTATAAGTGAACTACACCATGGTCACATGACTTCAACCCACAATGTGGCTGTAAAGCAGTGTTGCGTGACGATGTTCCGCAATCTTATTTAGTCACCTATTAGCAACCGCCTTTTTAAAGACACCTACGAGCTTCAAAATTCATGAGTGGTGTATCTACTAGTGTATTTTATGTTGTAGAACTAAATGTACAAGTCTCTTAACCTTGTGTTAAGCACAGGCCCTATGTCAGGCATCTGACTAAAAACACATTCAACACAACCTATTGACTTTGAGGCAAAGGAACCGGGAGCGCTAAAATGCTAACTAATTGCCACGTTTAGGACTCATTCCTGCAGCACTCTATATACAACTAGAATCAATGTGAGTTCTTTGCTGCAAATAAAGGCATACTTCAATAACGCTGTGTGAAATGTACCTGACATGACAATGTCACGACAATGTCGCATTGCTGCTGGTATGAATACTTTGATGCAAATATATACTCTCAGGAATGTGTTTCACATTTACTTGTAATTTATTCTTTCTAAAGACTAAACAGTCTACAGTCATGTCAGCAGCTCTGACGTACTGTACTTTGGCACAGTGATGCTTTGAGTTTAATGCTAATGTCAAAATGCTAACATGCTAATGTATAGCAGCAGATCTTTACCTAAATTTAATGACAAATTTTAAATTTCACCAATGTCAGTAAAGGTACAATGACTTCGAGCATGAAAACAAGGATGTCTGCAGTATTTATCACACTGGATCTCTAAGCTTAACGGTGCCACCTTAGCTGCAGTGCTAAGGGTGCTATCAGTAGATCACTTAGCTTCAGAGTTTTTTGTAACAAACCTAGAAGCTGTGAATATCTTTCTGTTTGTCTGGTCTCCATATATGGACAATTTGTTGTTCAACAGTTCTTTAGAAACACAATTACTTTTCATCTGTCTCACAGTTCAAGCTGTGATCAACAGCGATTGGCTACACCCACACAGGTCAGCACAGCTGGGGTCAGAGTTCAACCAGTTTGAACGTTAAGCACACCCCCGCTCTGGCTGACTCATCACAGTAACATACCACATACACATTAATGGAGGAACCAGTTTAGTTTAGCACCCTATGATTCATCCTCTGGGAACATGAATGTCTGTGCAAAATGTCACGGCAATCCGTCCAGTAGCCGTTCAGACAAAAGTGCTGGACTGACAGACTGACTGGCAGACTGGCTATTATCTACTGCATACTGCATACTGCATACCCAAATCTTATCTGGTCAACTGTTTGCAAATGTTGGCTTGGTCTGATGACACAGACAATGACACACAATCATGCACACTTTGTTCATGTTAGTCTTTATTCTTGCTTGATCAAGTCTTTCTCCACACTCAGGCTTCTGGAGGCGTGAGTGCTGAGCGTGTGTGGTGTCGTCTCTCTAACTGCCTCTTGACAAAGACTGTTAACAAACGACAGAGACTTGAGATGAATGAGCCATTTCAAACCCCATGAATCCATTCCTCCGTAGTGGGACATACATTTTGGGTCAGAGAACACAACCGACTGAACTTTAAAAACTGCGAGCAACATGCCCATGTTTTACCAACCTCTCTCCTCTGTGACCATACTTTGTCACATTCTCTGTGGACAGAGCACGCATACGCTGCTGTAAATGATGCACTTTGTATTTCACACTCGAGTATAAAATGTGTTGTTTCCTCTGGGTGGAGAAGTGTTCATACCCGACACTGAAGTTTCATCTGGTCAAATATAGCAAATCTACAAAGTGTCAAAGAGCGATAAGAGGAAGCTGTTCTTTGCCCAGCCCTACTTTGTGATTTATGTTGATAAGACCACCCTGGCTGGTCTGTGATTCTGTGAACCAAACAGACAACAAAGAGGAAAGAGATCTAAAACAGATGTGTCAGGCTGTCTCTGGACACAATACTTGCTTACAGGTATTTAGGCAGACACATTATCTTGTTATTTCCTGCAGAGAGAGAACTGTCTACACTCAACAGCACCAGAATTTGGTGTGGATCAATGGCATGGTGAATGTAAGTGGTGTGAAAAAACGGCATTTGCCATTTCAAGCTGTGACAATGTATGCAGGTGATAATTTATTGATTAAGG
>JAPZEB010000010.1:3462155-3476711 GCA_029783705.1 Chaetodon striatus
GATTAATGGTATAATTAACCCAAATAGTGAACGCAGTAACTGCAGGGAGTTTGTGTGAAATCAGCAAGTTGGATGAATTTTTAGCAGATTGTTTTTTGTAAATATTGCATCAGAGACAAGTTTTCCTGTTATTTTTAGGAACGTTTTACACTATTGTCTCTCTGTATTATTTATTTTTTACATTTTCTGCAATCGTATATGTAATAGATTTCTATTTTGACAAATTCAGTGTTTTCTTACCCTTGACACTCAGCCATTGTTCTAGCAGCTCTGTGGTTGTTTTAACTGTTACTTTTCTATAGCAGGACGAGGTTGTTAAGCAGAGAGTGAAGGCTCTGTGATTATAGCTTGTGTTCAGGTCTTCACAGTCCTCTTATCATGTGAGATTTTTTGAAGTTTAAATCTTGAATATTAATCTAAGCTTAAAAAAATACAATTTCCTTTAGTTTTCTTCCCAGAAATGAATGAAATGCTGTTATTTAGGCCTACTTTAAAGAAAAATTAAAAACATCTTCTTACACTTATTAAAATCAAGAAGGCCTCACGCCCCCCCATGAAGCTTTGGGGACCCCTGGTGGGGGTCAGGACCCCCAGGGAGGGAACCAGTGATTTACACTTTTCTCTCATCTTGTATTTATTCCTTTGAAGCTGCCAAAGGTGCCCGGATGGGCTGGGAGGCACAGATTTCAACATTTGACCTATTTTTTAAGGTTGCATGTTTGTTTGTACGGCAAGAGTCAGGTAACTGAAAAACCAGAGACGTTGAAGTTGTTTCAGTTTTTTTCATAACATCATTAAGTGATTTTAAAAGTCAGACAGTTCACAGAAGATCTTTGAGATGTTTTCCTGACTTTGCTTCCTCTTGTCATTTTCATGCTGTCTAAATTGTATTTAATCACACTGATTGCAACCAAATGTAATACAAATATTACAGTTTGCTGACAGGTATTTCAATTTCTTTGTAATGGCAGCGTGTGATTATAGAGCCTCCTTTCAATTCATGGCGACGTTTGGCCATTTGCGGTGGTCTAATTGGCACAGTGAAAACCCCTCTGGGTGTGTTGAGAGTGTGTTTCTCCATGTTGTATCACTTAAGGCTGGTCTTCATATTAACACCAGCCACCAGTCAAATGATGCATAATGTTGGTCGTGGCTGGAAAGTCGGCTTTACCAGCCTGTTTTGGCAGGTAATCAACCTGTGTCCAATTCATGTTTTTATGCTAATACCAGCAGCTAAGAAATGAAATTGCTCTTTGAAATCACACATTCAAAGTACAACCTCTCTGACTATGTTTTTTCAATAATCCAGGCTTCCTATTTTACTCTCCGTCCCCAGCAGACATTGACTGGCTTCTCTGCTTTGCTGCTTTGAGTTTATTCACAACTCTAAAGAGCTCAGAACCACTTCTGTGTCGGCCTCTAAACACCTCCAATCTAACCTGTGTTGTCATAGCTAGACGGTAAGAGTGTATATCATTCATTAGCAGCTTGTGCCTGTCTTGACTTGCAGTCAACATTGCACTTCCTGACCAATAAGCTGCCATGGCCAACTGTTTATAGGTGCAGACCCCTAACTGAAACCATGTGTGCCTGTAGCAGGGCAAATATGTTGCTAGGAGGCCTTGCTCATTTGCCACTCTTTGGATACTCCGCAACGAATGCTCAGAGCCTGTATGATAAGTGCTAAACCAGGGTTTCGGTGAGGATCACGCGCTTGTACAGAACAGCAGGCTGCTAATTGCTTTGTTTGGATGTAATTTGGCATAAGCTAACAGGCTAAATCAACACCACTAAGTGACGCCACAGATTACAGATCTAAACTCGGGAGTGTGTTACCTAAGATGCCTCAATGCTTGTTGACAGAAGCAAAGAATTGGGCTCCCTTGGTGTGTTTGCATCTGTACAATAAACAAGCAACACTAACACTTGTGTTGAGGAACTTTTACAACAAGCTGAGGTTGTGGCATGTTGTCACGAGGGCTGTGCCAATACTTAAATCTTCTTTCCTGAGAAACCTGTTTCCTGATTTATCATTCACAGTTTGCACAACTTATCACCAATCAGAGCAGAGGGTGGGGGTGTGTAGTTTTTCCCCTTTCACAAGGGGAACGATAATTACTACATATGAGTGTGTTTGGATGGAGCACAAATGCTTGTTGTTTGGATCAACAGTGCAGAGTCAGTTTAACTCAGGAAATGATATTGGCTTACCTTTCTCTTTTTCTGTGTGTCAGAACAGATTCTCTGTAAGAGGCTGCAGACTCTGAATCACTGTAGATATAACTTGATACATGTTCTTTCAGGCAGCTCTCTGCTCACTGATCTGTCCACAGAGGTTACAGAACAGTGTGTGTTTTCTTCAGAGTAAAAGTGTCAGGGCAAGACCCATAATGCCAGATGGGAATCAAATAGTTGGAAGGGAAGGATCCATCACATTATGCCCATTGCTGCAGACTCAGGAAGAGGGTTTGGTGTTTTTAACCCTCCCCCACTCCAGTGTTTGGCTGTCAGGAAGAGAGGCTCTTATTGAAGCCCCCTCCCCCTGTCGAGCGCTCCTGACTTCTCCGCTTTAAATGGGAGTCCTCCATTACACATGCTGCCCGTGGTCCTCTCCAGTTCAAGGGTTAAATTGCATGCATCGGGGCTGACACTGCACAGTCCGCTACAGGTCCCTTACTTGGTGCTTGTTAATTTTGCAGAGTGCATTTCACAGGGTTTGCCACTTTTGCAGCAGATCTGCAAATGATCCACAATTATCATAGCACTTGCACAAGATCATCCGAAGTTGGATTATCTGAAGCAGTTGGTAGTTGTGCATGATTGGGCTTCATTTTTACACAATAAATCTGCATTTATTGTTTTTTTTTCTTCACATTTTAGGCCACATGGAGGCAGAAGAACTCCTTAATGAGCTGACAAACCCACAGCCTTGACAAACTCTTCAGTTTATAATTGCCTGTTTACACATCCAGCAGACACTGCATAAGCATTCATGTGGAGTTGTGTTTCTAGCCACCTGATATATGCAAGTCCAATATTACCTCTCCGTTAAGCTCTGGGCTGGTCTTGATCAACTCCTGTTTGTAACATCTGGGTCTTTACTTGTTGCACGCCTGACTTGTTTTAGTCTGTCCACGCTAGTAGGTGCTGGGCATAGATATATACATGTAGATACCACATCCGGCTAGGGTAGGGTGATATGACGGTATATATGGTGGAATGGTACATACGAGTTCATCTATAGAGATTTGGCAATACTGTTTCTACTACAGGAGCTATTCGGGGCAGGCTACAGCAAATCAGGGCTGGGTTCTTGCATGATCGTGTGATCTCGCGATTCCACAAATCCAGTTGCCTCGCAAGGTAACGTGATTCGGGTAGACATGGAGGAGGAGAGTGAAGTTGTAAATAAAGGAACCTGTAACACTTGAAATGATTGTTCTCAGGAACCTCCAAGCTTCCACTGACAAATGATTTTAGTTTTACTGTTTTGAGTCTTTTGTTTTTAGTTCGAATGATTTGTCATGTTGGAAGCTTTTTTTTGTATGGAAGTTCGAAATAAAAAAAGAAAATAATGAAATGTGATTAAGTATAGCATATATGGTTATTGTAAATTATTTCTTAATTGAATGTACATAACAGTTACTGTTTTAAGATATATACCATTACTGTGATTTAGAATTACATGTACTGTTAACGTATTGCCAACCCCCACATCCCGTTTGTGAGATGTGCCTTAGAGTCTCAGATGCTGCCATTTTGCAATGGTATTCCGGCTAGATTTAAAAGTGGAGAATGCCTGATTTTTGTGCTGCTATTTGATGTTTCAATTAAAGAAATGCAGAGACCAAGCATCAGGGAATAACATTTCACAGTTGAGAAATTGTTTTAGAATATTTTGCATGTTGAATTTTATATATCAAAATTAGTAATCCTTCTTTAAAGCTAACATAAAGTTATGTGACTGTCCTGATACTAAAGTAAGCTAATTTATGTCAGGTTTACAAAAAAAAGAACATATTTGCTAAAGTAATTTATCAGTGAAAACTCTTTCTCAATTACAACTGTGTCATGGTGCTAACATGACATACATTAACATAATGTTATGTGCCTCACTTGATTTCCAAAAGCATCCAGAACTGCACAGTGTCGTTCTGCTGGACTTGTTTTGGGTTTATATTCCCAAAAGATAGTAAGTAAAAAGTCAGGCGAGGACAGTAGCACTGGGGAGAAGGGACTTTGAGCCAAATGACTGCACAGTTGTCTGCAGCTGTCATTTCAAGGCATAATATGTGTGACGTGATATGTAACGTTAAATGAACAAAATGTGACCATTTCACAAAAGATTTAATTAAAAACACAAGCCTGCCAAAAATGCACTCAATATTTTCACTTACATAGTGTTTCTTGTAATTTTCTAAGTTAATTCAATCTTTAGTTCCAAAATAATCACACAGTTATCACAGCAGCCATATCACAATGCAGTAAGAAAATAAGAATGTGCTTGGAAACTCATTATCTAAGGTTAGTTCATCTAAAATATCATATTATAGAAATATCTTTCCAGTATTTGGTAAGTATTTCAGTATGGAAACCTGCATTTTTTGTCACCAAGTATCCTATATTATAAATGTATGTCTGGCAACAAACCAAATGGCTGGACAATCAGTTCTGATTATTTCGATTGTGGATCTGCCTTCTTAGACATGCATGCCTGAGGACGTGGCCGCGTTGATGCATTGATGCAACGGCCACTGCGGTATCCGTGTCTGTTGTTGCTGAGCAGGTAGCGATCATTGAGATTAATATAGTTTGTTTGCTCTAAATGTCTGTGTGCTGCTGGAAACAGGGTTGAGGTGAGTGGTCAGACTGAATCACAGAGTACATTTATGGGCCGTGAAACCTAAACACTGTGAGCTAAATTAGGCTAAAAAGCTCCATAAAGCTAAACAATTGTGTAATAATTCTCAAATCTGGCATTGTCAGCACACTGATTTTTATCAGTGGTGCTTGAAATATGGCTGTAATGTTACTTAGGACATTGCCTAAATAAATACAGAGTATTAATTAATAAAGAATTGATCTCAGTCAGGTAAGAAATATGAGAGTAGTCAAGCATTACGAGACAGTTCTGATACTCTTGGACAACTGCTTTGGACAGTTTGGTTTGTGCTCAAATGTATTGAGGTTCTCTGCTCATCCATAAGGTAGACATTTATTTAGCAGATGTGATGACGAGCCAGGTTTTATATGTCAGACTGACTAACTGCATGGATGTTGCAATAATGCACAGCTAAGGCAATGAAGATCTATGAAGAGTAGGTCATGTCTGATAAAAACTTAAGTGTTTGAATCATAAAGATGATGGATTATGAAAGAGAGCCCCGGGCCATTTCTGTTCATCTATACTGACCTATCATAACACGTGTGCGCTGTCTTCCATTTGCTTGATCTGGAAAATAAAGAGAAGTGCCACTGACAGTTTCCATTTTAGTTGCTGGGCACAGTGATGTCTCTCCTGAGCTCTTAGTTTTTCTGTTTGTTGTCATTTCGGTTGTTTCTTAAATGTTCCTGTGTATTTAGATGTGGTGGCTGTCCTCATTATATGACTGTTTGAGATGTTTGATGAACGACTAAAAGGTTTAATTAAATGACACAGAGGTGGTCATTTTAATCACAGTTTGCGTAACAAGAAACATCCCAGTAACTCTGAAGTGCTGTGGTGCTGCCCAGGAGGACTAAGCTCAGTTTGCTGATGTTGTGTAAAAGATACTTGGGTGATAATTTGTGTGTAATCTTGCTGCTGTTGCCTGATTTGTCAGAGCCTGTGTAGCCTACAATTTGTAGATCCCTGGTAGTAACTCTAGCTTTAGTGTGTCACAGAACTCACATTTTGGTTCAGACTTTGAACTTCTTGTAAAATTTCAGAGTGAACTTTGCCACACTCAGGTGAAAGCTGCTTCAGGCGGCTTTACCCTGCGTTTCTGTCAGCAGTTGGTTATTGCAATGCTGTGCGCACGGGATTCAGTTCCAGTTCGTTGGTCCTCTGTCGTCATGCCTCACACTCTCCAGTCAAAGGTATTATTATTATAGCTTACCTGCCTGTTGTCCCTCTTGTTACATGCATCAGTAAACACAAGAGTGAAACACATCTAATGCCAAGACTGTGTATGTGCTGCCCCTCCCCCACCTCTGTGCCCTTGACATGGGCTCTAGGTTTCTTTTCTGATGGCTTTTCTATTCCTCTAAAATGATTGCCCCAGCTTCCTGAAACTGCACAGACCTTGAACTACTTGGGTGGGTGTAATTCCTCAAAACTGTCTAGAAAGTTGTTTTAGCACACTTTAAGGTATACTATGCAGGATTGTTGGTTACTGTTTGTAAGCATGCTTACCAGTGAACGTGAAAGTAAAAGCCAACCCTAGAATCACACTCATTGGCGTTTCACCATGTTATATTTGCATTTTTCCAGCGGTGTGTTTCTTGGATGCCTGCTGCTTATGGTCTGGCAACTGATTGTTACCTTTTTACAAAGCCCCAACCTCACCTGAGCGCTGTGGTGGCACACGCCTATATAACGTCCCAAGCACAGAAAATCAGAAGAAAATAATAAAATACAGGCAGAGAGTAAAGTCTACAGCAAAATTCATCACCACACACTAGAGGGATTTCCTCTATGAGTCTATATGCTGCTTTTTAGGAAAATCCTGCATAGTAAATCTTTAAACTTTACTTTCACTATCAGCACTCTCTTGGTTGACATTTGCACAGGCGCACACATGTACACTCGGGAGCGGCCCTGCAAAACCACAGCCTTCAACTGTATGCAGAGAGCAGAATGAGTGGAGCAGTAAGGGGTTTAATGTCCTGCCTACCTGTGGGATGGAGGATTTACTTGGCAGCCTTCTGGTCCTGTTCCTTTAACATTGAGGCTATTGATGCACTGTATTTAATAGAGATACTCACTATAAAATGTTTTTGTTTTGCTGACAGAAGCAGATTTATAATTCACATTTACCTGTTCACCTGTTAAGTTTATTCATGCACAGTCATCACTTGAGTAGCATGCAAAACGTGCATTATGGTGCAAAGCATCTGCAACGGAATAGCGTGTGATAGCCATTTCGGTTGTTATTTTGACAGAATACTTGTTAGTTATAGTGGGATGTTTGTGAAGTTAATGTGAATTATTAAAACTTGAAAAAAGCTTGTTTTCAGCAATAACTCTTTCAGTAATTAATACAAGAAAAACACAAATGTTGAAACTTTCCCATGTCAAACATGTGTAGCAATGAAGAATTACTGACTGGAATTGCTAATGTCATTATTCTTCAGTTTTGAGACAAGGGTATATTAACCCAAATATCACCAGAGTTTACAGACTGGTGTATTGTTCGGCTAAATAAATTAACTCAAAATAGACATCTCGTGTAATGGCACTTGTAAATCAGCCTCGAACGCGGTGGAATAATTAAAGAGCAGCTTTTCATGCTAATGAAGTGTTTTTCAAGTTTCCTTTGCAGAAACTGGGCTATGAAATAGGATAGTAGCGCAACCATCAATTAAAGGAATATAGAAGAGCTCCTCCGCCGGCTCCCTTTGGATGTAGCATTTAAACTAATTGGAACCAGAACTGCTGGTGTGTTAAACAGGCATGTTTGGAAAGACTGCAGTGCAGCTCTTGAGACACTTTGGCATTGTTAGTGGGATCAGTGTTGTGCTTGAAGCGTTCATTTCCACCCTTGTTTCGTTTTTATGATTTATTGGTCAATAGAGGCAGCAGACCAGTAGGATTACATTGCCCTTTTATTCTGAGTGACAACAAGATGTGCTGTCATAACAGCATCATCTTAACATGCAATCAGTTGAGCCTGCAGAAACCTTGTTTACTTCCTGTTGTTTGACTTGTGTTTTCAGTGTGATTTACTTTCACATTAACCAGGTGCCAGAACCAACAGGTTTTAGGATTCACTTTGACGAAACGAAAGCAGTTCGAAAATGGTATATCAGTATTCATAAATTTGGAACTTTGAGCAAGAATAGGATGTAATTTTTTGGTTTACCATTATCATTTTTCTTTTGATGACTGTTCATCATTTAATAATATTAAAATATAGATGTTTTAGTCTATTAAAGGCATTTTTGGTACCCTCAAAACTTCTGGAAAGTACAATTTTTTTTGTGTGTTGGCTCTCTTTGTTTAAACTATGTCACTTTTACTAAAAGTACATATGTCATTTACAAATTATTACTAAAAGTTAATGTTAACTCCATCACGGTTTATCACTAAAGGTCAAGCTGCCAGCAGTGTCACATTCGTCCACATCAGTTAATGGCTGTTTTGAATTTTCAAGCAGAAAACATCTCTCAGATTTCAAATTGGCCGTCTGTGACTTTTCCAAGACCCACTGGCAGCGCAAACCAGTGCTGTTCGACCTCCACAAACAAGCATACAAATATTAAGCAAAATTACAAGTATCCCCTTCAACTGCTTGTTGGCTTTCTCTGGCATTCGCGAATCTACTTTCTAGTGGTATGTGTCACCGCACCTCCAACATAGGATGCTTTTTGAATGTAACCCCTGAGTGACTGACAGCGCACAGGAAGATGGTTCAGCAGTTATCTTTGGCCTCTGCGCTCCTTACAGTCATGCAGACTGTAGCCTCTGCAGCAGGATATGTGAGTGTGACACAAACACTTCCTCTCATAGTGCATTGCTCCGAGAAACACCTCAGTTTGCATTTTCACATTTGGCCTCCCCTGCTCAACTGTACATTTTTGGGGGCACAGAGGCCAGTCGCTCTGTATTATGATAAAAAAATTTGTGTAGGATGTAAATGCAGCTCACTCCATAGTTTGCAAGGTTCTTTGAAAGATATAAACTTCCGAGCAGTGGTAGTGTTTGAATGATTAGGGTTGTGTTTGCTGCTACAAGATAACACTGTTCATCACAGTTAATGAACAGGATCTTTTAGTGGTGAGACTTGGAGCGCAGCAGTTGCACAATCATGCAGCTGGTTATCCCATTTCTTATTCGCGATACATGAACATGTAGTCTCCTACCATGGACATGTGATAATATGTGCATTTTGAGAATTGACAACCTGATAAGATTAGCTAAAGTCATTGGAAACTCGAAATAGTTAAAATGAATATTCCATATCATTTGAAAACAGCCTATTTTAGCTATTTTTAGGACTGTGGGGGATGTAATCAGATCACACCTGATTGACAACTTCCTTTTTGCTCAAGTGTCATTTTATTTTACTTTCAGTCACTAAAACATTTTGCTGTCTCGGAAAGAACTACCAAAAGGATCAAAGGGATTCTCCTTGGCAAGAAAGCTTTACGAATCAACTAACTAGAAAACTGTGGTAGACCACCTAAATCTGTGTTTTTATTGAACTACACCCAAGTCTGCCATGATAATTACATTATGTTTCATTGTATACTATATGGACATGACCTCTAGACTCTAGCAAATAGGAGGAAAAATGATAAAGTATAAATTAAAAAAAAAAAAAAACCACTTTAAGATGACACAGCATACGTTTGGCTTACCAGTAGCCTCTAGCTATACTTGTGGCGTGGAAGACACACTGTCTTGAAAGTCGTTAGCTTGGCACCGTCTAGCAATGAGTTTTACCCTCAGCAACTTCCACCTCCACTCCCTCAATCCACCAGGAAACCATTTGGCTCACAGGCTGTCCACCCACTTTGTTTTAGCATTTTTTTATGCACTTACATGAAACAGTTAGCATTAGCTTTGCTATGCTACACTTGAGCTACTTACCAACTCCATAATTAATACAGATTTTGGCGGTTTATCCCAGTCTACCAGTTATCTTAACACAGTAGCTTTCAACAATGTCAGGCTAATTTGAATTCCTAATCTAGCTTAAAGTGAAGTGCAGTGTGTGAAGTCAGCTTGCTCCTAAATATAATGGGTCAGACATTTATTATGTAATTGATGTCCTTGCTTAGCCACGCCTAACTGCAACTTAGTAACAGGAAAGGGAGAGACTTATTCTGAAGAATTTCATAGTCATGTCAAAGGCTTTGTTCTTAAAATTTTTAGGTGTTTACTATAAGCACATTAGAGCCCATATAACATAGTAATAACCAATTGTAGATTTACCTTCTGAGTGGCTTTAGGATATCTATAACCTCTCTGATTTACCTGTCATTGAAAGAGTCTTGGCCTGTCTTGGTGTGGTCTCCTGTTGCCTCCTTATTCTGTCTCCCTTTAATCTTTTTTACAGTCTCTTTCTGTCTTTCCTCCGCTCTGAAATAAATACTTGACTACACGCTGCACTGATCTCTACCAGAGCGTTTCCAGACCTTACATGACATCCTGAACCTGCATGTTGGTTTGGGGGAGGTTGAGGGGAGGTTAGTTTCCCGGTCTTTGTGCAGCTTGTCTTTGAAACACTCCAGCCTGCTTAAGTTAAAGCGTCTAATAGTGGCAGATACCTTGACTTAATGGCATACCTGTGAAGCGGTTACAGCTTTCTGCAGCCGTAATCAACATTAGCAAACGTATTTACATAAAGGATGCGGCAGCCACAGTGAGCTGATTGGAAATCTAAATAGATCTATTTTTGTTTTGCTGTCTTCAGCAGAAAGATCACTGTGAATGAGGATTTACTAGAATAGTTTTACGATGCATCACAGCACTGATGTAGTGTGAGTAAGCAGATAGGGAGTTGACCTCCTGGCTTCTTGTTTTCTGTACGATGGATATTATGGGCTGCTGTCTTATCACTCCCCTGCTTATCCTGTGGGCAGGTTCTGGCCCCACGTCCCCTCAGACTCACTCCAACTTTTCCTCACAGACGCAGCACAGAAAGCTTCTCTTATTCTATGCTGTTTGTAAATGCCATACAGGGACTACTCTGTCCTTCATCATTTCTCCCACAGTCTGCTGATGGTCTTTCATCTCTCTCAGGTTTTTTGTACTCGCAAACGATGGGAAAGGGCTTTGATCTAGTGTCCTATCAGTAACAGCGTGGGCCTCAGGCTCTCTTACTCCCTTGCTCCCTCGCTGTCTCACTCTGAAAACATATTGTCAGGGCGTGGTGGACAGCGGAGTCCACCCAGCTGAAAAGCCTTTGTTTGTTGTGGTTCAGTGTAGCTTTGCCAATGGCAACTGCCTGTGTGGGTCTCTATGAAATTCTTGCAGCAGTAGTGGTCTATTAAATTAGACCCTACATTTGCTGATGTTTTGCAACCTTTCCGCATCTCAGATAAAACCACCTGAGCTCTGGGGGCAGAAAACAAACACTTTGAAGGGGATCCTTTTTTTCCCTCCACTGGAGATTGCACAACAGCACTGCAAACGTACACAAAAGTAAAGCTTGTAGAGCCTTCATTCTCGCATCCGCAATGTGCAAAAACATCAGTTTTTTTAATGCAGAGACAAGTTTCTAAAATTACACAGATGCAGTACAAAGAGAAGAGCAAGCGGAATCAGCCAAAGAGGACGGGGGTTTTGCACTTTCTCCCAGTTGCCCAAAATCTCCCTTTGTTTGAAATGTTTCTGATAGTTTTCCTGTTCTCAGTTACTGATCCATGGAAACTTCTCTTCAGTTTAAAGAGGGAAGTGGATTGCTCAGTTTGGGGATATCCCTGGGTTAGCTAAGTCCACCCAGCTCCCCTCACCCTCTTCCCTACCCCCCTACCCTTTTCCTCTCTCTGTTCCATGGCGCCCTTTGGCCTCCCAAACCCACTGGCCTGCCTCTGCTCCTGGTTAGAGATGTCATAACAGAGCCAGTTTGCTGTGGTATTCCTTAGAGGAATTTGCTGCCTTGGGTTCTGGTGTGTGCATGTGCGTGTATGTGTATGTGTGTGGTTTGGCTGCTGTCTGTGCAGCGTATCAGGCCAGTCTGGCGCTGGCACCCTCCAAGGCACACCTGCTGGTGCCAGTCTACGCAGAACTAGTGCTGTGTTGTCCCTCCCTTCCTCTGCAGGCACCAGCACAGCCGATCACTGCCTGCACACACTGCACCTCCACACATGAGCCAAGTGTGGGTGTGTGGGAAAAGAGAGCCATGCACACATAAAACCTGCCCATCCCGCAGTATAGAGCACAGATGATTGATTTAGTGTCCTAAAATTGGCAATAAATATAACTATATACTGCATCACCTTACTAAACAGCATGTCTGGAAAATGTATAGGGCTGTTGATCAGTGCCAGTGACTCAACAAGTTCTTGGGCAGGTGCTGAGATATCTGGCCTCCAGATCTGTCTTTGCAGGCCATACTTTGTTTTGGAAGCAAAAATCAAAAGCCCTTGTAATCTCCCCTATCATTTGCATTTTTTCTTCACAGTGGACCACAACATATTTCTTGTACAAATGATTAAATCCTTGTTCAAGACAAAGGAAAACAAAGCTGTATTGTTACAGTACTTTTTTTGCATTTTGATACCATCAAAATGCCAAAAAGCGAGTAACATTCATCAGACATTTCACTAAGGAGCAAACCTGTCTCATTTATCACTGATAGAGGATGATAAGGGTCATGGAGTACCTTCAGTCCCCTTTTAAATTTTTCTTTCAGTGCTGATAAGATTATCCATGCTACCTCTGTGGTTCTTTAAAAATACCTTTTTGCATTATAGGATAAGTCAATAGATGATTTGAATTTTGGAAATAATTTCACAATTGTTGGTGTGATTTTATAGAGGAGGTTGGTTTCACTGTAATCACATAACACTCCTCTGTTGATCTAACATATCATATTAACGATGCATGCTGCCTACTCTGCTGCTTACTTCTCAGCTGCTAGTAGTTGACTTGTGGTAGACTACTAGCAGGGCATGCTTTAGTTGTTATCAGACAGACTTCTCTTGTAAATTTGCGTTAGTGTCAATGTTGCCTTTCCAGCCTTGTGGCTCTAAAGTTGGGAGACTTCTGGTTTCTTAAGGCTAACTCTATTAGCTTTAGCCTAGCTGGTAGCAGGTAGTAAGCTTGTACAATTCAGCAACTCTGTGGTGAATAAATGGTCGGGAGACGTTATGATAAAACATTAAACAGATGCTTTATTTCTTTTCTTGCAGCAAACACAAAACACTGCCTTTTTTTTTTACAGTCATTATACTGGAACCTGAGCTTATCTAGACATTTTCTGCTGCTTACTACTGTAGCTTCAGAAAAGCATGTGCTCCACAGTTTGAGACAGGTTTTGTGTGTGACACGGTGGTGATGCTGAAATGACAAATAATGCAGCCGTACTTAAAACAGTCACTTTACATGCTGTATCTTGTTGCAAGCAGTGAGGGATACCACCAATAGTCACCTGTCTTTGTTTTGTATATATATTTTTTAATGTGGCATACCACATGAGGACACGACTTTTGAAAGGATGCAGTCACCACATCCAGCAGTTATTGGTCAAGAAATTACTTGACCAATGCCAGTTTTATTTATTACTTCAGTTTCATTTATTATTGCAGTGTCTCCACATAAATCAAGTTACAGCATGTAAATACAGCAGCCGTATTTTGAGCTTTTGGCAGTTTCCCCTTGCTTCTGACCAGTGTATTTCCCAAAATGTTGGACTGTCCTTTTTAATTGTTAGGAAATAAAGCTATGCAACATTCTACGACTTGAGTGATATCATGCAATATGTGATCAAAACATTGCACAGGGGCTGTAGAGAGAAAACCTTTTAGATTCACTTATTATAGACCATATATCACAAACAGCAGAGGGTTTCGGTAGCTTAGTTTTGTGATGATATTAAACAGGGTTGTTTTACAAGTCAATTACCCTGATGTAGGTGAAAAGGGCCTGCTCACTGAGGGAGACAAGTATGACTTGAATGTTTTGAGAGGGCTGGAATAAGACTGAATGGCATCTCAGCAGCAGAGGAGTCACGTGACCTGGCTGCTATTTGTCTTTTGGTTGGCCTCAAGGTGGAGAATGATACTCCTAACAGCTGCAGGAAGCATTTCCGGCGGAGGGTTTTCTCCTCAGCCAAGCACACGGATGTCTAGCAATGCACTGAAGCAGGGATGCATCGATAGCTACTTCACCACCAAAGTGTGGAGTTGTACTGGTTACAAGGCCTTTCTTTGACTGAACCTTATTATGTTAGAGGCCATTCAGCAATATAGATTTTATTTCCTCTTTTCAGTAAATACAGAAATTTCTTCACATGCATTTAAGAGGTTGGTCTGCCTTTTTATATTGCGGATTTTTTTTTACCTGATTTAAATATTCATTGCCCTGTGTTAGCCTTAACCAAAATCTGATACAGCATCTCTGTTAAGGTGTGGTTAACCCTGCTGGAGGTGTGGTTTAAAGGCTTCATAGAGGCGTTTTTTTTCCTGTGTGTAAGGACCTGATAACACCACGAGCGGTGGAGTGAACTGATGGAATTAGCTGACCAAAGACAGAAGTGCTGTTAATGTCCTGCTGTCTGTGTGCTTCAAAGAGCATGATGACATACAGTAAGTGCATTTCGTAAGGCAATAAAGGGTGAAGATTTGGCTGGTGCATACTTGGCATGTCATCACTAAGCGCCTGAGTGCAAGCAGTCTCATTGTGTT
>JAPZEB010000010.1:3530825-3541251 GCA_029783705.1 Chaetodon striatus
ACTTTTAAGCCACATTTTTACGGTACACTTTTTAGATCTTTGTTGTTCTTAACTACACGTTTTAACAGGATTACGTTTTTTGGTCATCAGACATCTGGTTCTTAGTTTATCAGAGAAACATGATGAGCAAACCTTGGCAGCTCCAGACCCTGCTGTACCAAACATTTCTGGAGAAACACTGATTTTCAAAGTGAAACTGCTTTATTCAGCATTTCTACCAGTTTTAGTCCTCTGATTCATTTGTTTTTAAAAGGAAGAGACCTCTGCTGATAAGTCTGCGCCCACTGAAAACTTCCTGGATGTCTGGATCTTAAGTTGTCGGAGAAAAAAGATGAGCGCACATCAGCGTTATTGAACCACACGGCATTATTTTTAAAGGCCCTGACACACCAAGCTGATGGTTGGCCGTTGGTTAAAGTTGGGCCTTTGATGAGAATCTGCTGCCCTTAAGGGTGCGGTGTGTCCCTCAGTGTTGGCCCTCATAGTCGTAGTCTCTGCAGTATGTTCATGTGCAACTTTTTTCGGCAAGACACGACAACATCAGGCGACGCAGCACGGGGCCTTCTTTGCCACTACTTTTCTAGAGTCGGTTTGGTGTGTCTGGGCCTTAACATGAAACTGCTTTATTCAGTGTTTCTACCAGTTTTGATCACCTGATATACTTGTTTTGGAGAAGAATAGACCTCTGCAGATAATTCAGTTTCCTGTAAAAACCTCCTGAACAATGACTACTGAAGAAACCCCGGAAAGACTGACTACAATGACAGCATTGCTTCGCCTTTGTCATTGATTCAAATGAGAGATTCAAAAGAGCTGCCTAACATTTTACAGACTGCGTAGGGTTGAAGACAGGAGGAGCCTAATGAGGCCTGTCCTACATTAACAATGCATATAGCATATGTAAAGCATAAAATCAAAATGACCCTACTATGCTGGTGTCTGGATGTGAGAAACTGTGAGGAAAGTCAGAATTAGCTGTTTGCTTGTGTAACTTGTGATGATTTGCACGCTACATGACATATATTCCTATTTAAACTTCTAGAAAAAAAAAATCAAAATCAGATTCCCTGTAGTGTAAAGATAACACCACTTCCCTTGCAGTGCACGCAGCAGCTGCAGTGTGATTTGCTCTACTCTCATGACATTATAACAGGGAGAGTATGACACAATATTACCATTCTGTTGCCTCAAACATACCTTGTGCTTTTTGGACTTCCTGCTGTCCTCGTCATCCGAATGATGGTGGTGCCTCTTCTCCTTGTGTTTCTTCTCAGAGTGCCGATGGCTCGTCGCCTCCTCTTCATCCTCAATTAGAAGGTCATACTTGGAACTTTTGGGAAAGTTATGGAAACCTCCAGGAAGTTGAGAAAGTCAGTGCTGAGAGATCTTGCCAAATCAAACGGCCACCACAACAGAGGCTGTACAGACTGATATGTTATGACATGCACTGGAATAACTGGAAAATGAAATGCCGGCATATTAACACACAAGGATACTCTTGTTTGGGCTTCACTTGATCCTTAAGAGCCAGTTTGGTTCGGTTCTCCACGTCTTTCTCGTAGGCTTTGAAGTCATCTTTAGTGTACTTCCCACCTGGGAGACAGACAAGGACATGATCTCTTAGGAAACAGTGTCAGACTGAACTCAAAGTGACAAGGACAAGAACACTGGATATAGCAGCTACATTTAGATTAGAGTAATCTGTTAATACTTCAGAGTAAAAAGAGAAATATTTTAAACATGCTGACCACAGAGGCTTCAGTGTGAGTACCTTTGCCTTTCCATTTGATCTTAGCGACTGACTGGCTGAAGTCTACGTGAATACGCCGATCGTCAATGAGCACGTTGTCCATTTTGAAGTAGGCCTTTTCACAGTCTTCTTGCTGTGAGATAGAAAGTATAAAAAGACGTTACAGAGCAAGAGTAGTAGAAGTAAATGTCAAGTTCTGTAGAAACAGATCATATAACATCATAAACAAACAGCAGAACTTGTGAAGGAAAGACTGGGATTCTACATATTTTATACTTTTCCAGACTTCTCCGTAGTTTTTCAGATTATATTTTACATCTACATATAAATAGGTCAATGTTTAGGCCTATTATGTAAATAAATAATTTTAAAATCCAACTGTTTAACACGTATTTTTGCCAAATAACTACCAAAGGATTGTAGCTAGGTAGCTGCTGTAGCTCGTACAAATCAATGAACACCATATTGAAAAGATAATATTCCAATATCGTGCACCTCATATTTCTTTGTTTTTTATAATTAAGAAAAAACAACGGGTTGAAAAAAGTTAAATAATTGAATTTTTTTACAGCCACCATGCAGCTGTGTTCATTCACTGTGTCCATGGAAACGATGATAAGCCATAGAAGTTTCATTACACAGAAGATAGTATGTTTACTTTTCTGATAACCACACACTGCATAACTCATAAATGTTTAAATAAGCTTAATATTAGGTTATTTGCGAAGCTATGTACGTATCCAATTCAAAGATACTGACGCAGGAGTTATAAGGAACTTGGAGCAGAGCTCTTTTGCAGGCTGTGACGTACAGCTGTAGAGCTCTGCGTACGAGTGTGCTTAGTCAAACGCCATACTTTTCACCTTGATGACAACATCACCCTCTGTATTCTGTACTCTACTTGATTAAATATATGTCAGAAAGATTTGCAAATCATTGCATTCTATTCTTACTTACCCAGTTATGGCATTTTTGGAACTGGGGTTGCAAAATCATTGCACTGGAGACGCTGAAACCTGAGACCTCTCAGTGTTGCTTAAAAAATGACTTAAATGTTCAAGTTAATAGTTTTCTATTGAATGACTAACCAATTGTCTCATTTCAGCTTTAGTTTCTATATGTCCATTATGTTTAAGTACAAACAGAAGTGTGCAGCATGAAGTCAGCATACATTTAATTTCAACTACAAAAACATGCATCATGCTACAAACATACTGTATACCCAAACTCAACATTTACCAACCAGAAAATCAAAGAAAAACAAATCCAAACAAAAGCACCTTATTTGCTTTTTACTGCACCTCATTTACTGGAAGACAAACAAATGACAGAATAAACTATTTTCAGAAATGTGCCTTTGTATCAGCTATCAGATATCTAACAACAACAAGCAAGTCTGCATTGACTTTGTTATAGCTGACATGTTTGATGATGTGACAAACCACTGCCAGTCAACCAGATGCTCAGAAAAACACTGATGGGAAGAGCTGCCTCTCAGTTCCTCATGTGGAGTAAACTTTGACTGCCATTGATCGTCATATTCATTATGGCAGCTTTGTGGGCTCATTTACACAAACAACTTATTCTATTTTATAAAGTTCATTATATTACTGGATGTCACTACAAGAAGTGAAAACACATTTTATCTGCAAACTGCCCAGCGCCCTCTAATGGTGTAAATGTTGATTGCACTTCACCATGTCCAGCATTATCAGTCATAAGAGTATTATTCAGAGGTTGTCTCCTTAAATTTACAATCAATAGTTAAAGGACTGAAAGCCAGTAACAAAACCTGCCTGAGCAGGTTCACAAGATTTTACTTCCACAGTGGACAGCCAGCCAGTAATGTACCACGCTGACTGTATATTAATAAAACTTTCACATCTCTATAATAATACTTCTCTATCACAATGACACCCGCAGCCCATGTGATGATCGACTCGTCATAACAAGAACAAACAATGGTGGTCATGACTGACTTCCATTACTCACATCCTGCAGGGGTTTTTCCTTCGGACACTTTCGCTAATAACTCTGTTTACTAAAGACTAATGAGCACATGAACGCAAAATCCCAAACAAACTGCCATGTCATATTTCCTGATCTATGAGGAGGACCACTTAAACGCACCATTTAACAAGTGACTTTAAAGGGGGCCTTCCCTGAACTGGAACACTGCAAATGTTTTACCATTTACGTTCTTTGTACTTTTAATAATACATCAATACAGGTGGGGCGACACATCTAGAGTCTATGCAGTGTAATTTATCAGCATCTTGTTCAAATACCCTTACTGCACATACATTAGTAGTTCAACAGTTTGGGACATATGCTTAAACCTTGTGTTCAAGGAGATCAATATCAGTCTCGTGACATAGTACAGTTAGTTACAAAATGGTACCAAACCAGCAATCTGTGACAACAAAACTCAAAATGACATTGTTGCTTTGACGTTTTTGTTTGTGTGCAATTAAAGCAAACAAGATACATGTTGCCAAGCTTTTTTTAAAAAAAGTTGGACAGATCCAGGCTGTTGTCCTGTGTTTTTAGTCTTTATGCTAAGCTAAGCTAACCAACCACACACTTAGTATACAAGTGCACACTCACAGTTTACTCATTGTACATTAAGTGGACACATAAAATGCTTACCTTTTCAAACTCAATAAAAGCATAACAGAGGGAATCTCCAGTTTTCCAGTCTCTGATGATCTCACAGCTACACACAACACAGTAACATGAGAAATCTTTTAGAATATGGACATAAAGCAAAACGTTGGTACACATTAGGGATGCAATGGTTCGTGTATTCATATCGAATGGTCACGGTCCAGTGCGCTTAGCTTCACACGGAATACACAGTATGTAGATTGATACATGTAATGTGGAACCAAAGTTCGTAGGTGGGAGTTCCACCCAGAAACTATTACTTATTACTGTACTGAGGTTAGCACAACAAGCTGATTGGCGTGTGAGTCAGTCACACTATGGTGACCGCAAATCAAACAGCGGAACTGGAACGGTGCTTGCGGATTTTCGGTTAGCAACTACAACTGAGAGAGAGTTGCGTATCAGATGAGGATGGTGAGTCGCCGTTTCATTGTAGGGTCAGTGAATAGAAACACATGCTAACGCACATTCAACGACATCATCTAGATGCGCTAACTACCAGGATTACAAATGCTTGGGTGCTTTGAATTTTTTTATATAGCCAAGGTAGAACTGAGTGAAACACGCCTCTTAATACAGAAGGATTATTTGTTAATAATCCTTGTATTTTGTATTTTCAATTTTCAGTTTCATAGCATAAGAGATGTTTTTAGTTGTATAGCCTGTTCTTGCCTTGTGGGAAAGTATTTGTTCAGTGTTTACTGAAGTTGCCAGCGAGCAAAATACTACCTCAGTCCCTAGCAGGAGAATTGTGTCTGTTGATGACATTTACACTATGGTCTGTTTAAAATAAATGAAAACAAACCTGTCCTTATGCTGTTTTTCCCTCTAGACCGAACTTGCACCAAACTGTGACTCCTACACTGGGGCATGAACCGAACTGTGACTTCTGTGTACCATTACACCCCTAGTACACATATAATTTAATTTCACCTTTTTATGGTCCCAAAGCGAGAAAAGATAATTTCCAGGTCCTCGTCTGTGGTCACTGGGTTCAGTTTACACACAAACAGCACGTTTTCTGGAGGCTTTATATCTGCATCAGGGAGGTCACCTACCTGGAGAAATGTATGACACAAGAGTGTATAAATGTCTCACACTGCATCTGTGGTATCATTAGTTAAAGGCTGAAGGCAGATTTCTTCCTCTCACCATCTCCAGCAAGATGGCCTGAGTCTTGGCTTCCTTCTCCTTCAACCTTTCCTCCAACTCCTCGGCTCCTTTTCCTTCCGTATCGTCGATGACTTCATCCGCTCCAATCCGGCCACTCTGTACACCCGTGGCAGAAACATGTGTGGTTATATAGGCAGTTCCTGCTGTATACTTTTTTCATGTTATGTGAAGTGACAGTTTTGGCTTTATGTTTATGTCTGAGCCAAAAAAATGCAAGAACCCTCAGTGGCACTGCACTCACATCTAGCTGCTCTTTTGTGGGCTCAGGCGATCGATCTGGCACCGGCAAATCAGGAGGGTCATCAAAAGGGTCTTCCAGGATCACTGTGTGGTTTATCCTGCAGCAAAATGACACTCTCATCTCATGATGATTGAACCTAACGCCCTGAGAATTGATACATATAAAACATGGGATACTTCTACGCAGACAGTTCGTCTCAGTTCACCTGATATCTTGGAATGGGACAAAGTCCTTGTCCACAAAGGTCTCGTTGATTTTGGCCAAGACATCCATGCCTTCTGTCACTTCCCCAAACACAGTGTGAACTCCATTCAAGTAGTCCAAGTTCTCACCCGTGGTAATAAGGAACTGAAGACAAGAATAACAGATTATATGCATCAACATCTATAAATTAGAGATGATTTATGTTAAAAGAGCAAAAACTCTGTCCATGGCTTGCCACATCTATCACACCAAAAACATCAAGATTTATAGGGCCAGACACACAGTCCATGGTTCAATGTAACATGGTCGAAACTTCATAAATATAAAATATTACATTCTATAGTAGATGTGATGATTTCATATGAATCATAGTATGGGGTTCAACAAATATACAATGACCTATGCAGGTTATTTTTAACTTTGTTGATCAGGTAAAACCATCAAACTAGCATAAGGCATTTTTCTGTTCTTTCTCTCTGGAAGCTTTTCCCGACTTGCTAGCAAACGACAGTACGACTGTACATCTTATTCACCTGAGAACCGTGCTGATCGTTTCCATTGTTCACCATGGACACCATACCCTTCTTCCTGTGTTTGATGCGTGGCATTTTTTCTGCATCAAAAAAGCGTGCCTGGTCCCCATACAGTTTGCTAATCACAAACACACACAGGAGAAAATAACTGTCACAGTGTTCAACTTGCTTGTGTCAAAAAAAGTCAACAGCAGTGATGAGGATGACTGACCTATAGACAGATTCTCCGCCACGCCCTGTCCCTGTGGGATCTCCAGTCTGTACAATGAAGTCTCTCTGAAGAGGAGACAAACACATTGTTACAGCAGCTAACACAGTGTCCAGCAGGATGGATAAATTAAGGAAGCAGAGCATCTTCACCACAGTCTGATCATTACCAGAAAGACACACTTTACATTGCTTTTGAGACAATGAAGTCTGCTGCTCTGTTCACTAAATGTATTTATGACTGTTTGTTAAATAAATGAAAAAAGGCATGTTCATGTGTTTTGAGATCAAATGCTGGAAAAGATTTTTAGGCTGTGAACCACAAAATCTTAATTTAGGAATTTTGTTACAGTGCAATTGTGAGGAGAGATTATAAACGCAACAATACTGAGAAATATCCCCATTTTTCATTCAAAATCAATCTAAGCTGTAGTAAGTAAGCACTACTTGATGGAAAAAGTTATAGTTGTTCTTCACAAAAATGTTAATACCATGTATAGAAAATATGTGCAAACTTGCATGATTGCTTATGATTATTGTGATTGTTTTGCAATTACATTACAGTTTGCAAGACCCTTATTTTCATTATAATAACAAATGCTCTGTGTTTTTACTCTATATACAGAGATAGAGCACTGCCATATTAACTTGTAACAGAAACCCAATGCAATAATATCTTTCCTCCCTGTATACTGGCCTTTGTCCAGTTGAGAACTATTTTTTCCATGAGAACAGCAATGATAAAAGAACAGCATTGACTAGTTTTCCACCTGGGGTTCTCTGGCCTAGTTTATTTCTTTTCTTTTTTTTTTTTTAACTTATTTTACTTGCAAATACGCTGACTGAAATTAAAATGTTGCAAATTTATCTACATGTGAAACTAAGGCTTTTGAGGCTACGCTCCTCAAAGTGGTTGCTTTTCAATGTACCCCAGGTATTACCAGATCTGGGGAAAACTGCACTCTCCTACTCTGCACCTTGGACATAAAAGAATCTTCATAAATATCTAAAATTAGAAACACTTACATCCATTGATGAACTTAAGGGGAATCATAAAGTGTGGGTGTTTTGCCCCTTTTTGTAGATATTGTGCGTCTCTTTGCAGCTCCTTTGCATCTATTTGTTGCCATTTTGAGTCTCTTCCTGCTCATTATGTGTTAATTCAAGTGACATTTTGCAGGTGAAGGCCAGAGGGGGCCCTTGACACCTTGGGCTCCTGGGCCTGTGACCAGTAGGCCTGTTTAGTAATCCAATCACGACCATGACCTCAGAAAGTCTGCTAAATTTAGTCCATATATGAACAGTGACCTGAATTATAAACCTTTCAAATCTAGTGAGGGACTATGTCGCCCTCTTCAGGCGGTTTGGTTCAACTGAGATTGATTCATACCTGTGTTACAGAAGTTTTCAAGGAAGCATTTGGTTTTACCTGAACATTGTGGATGAGGCAGTAGTTGTAGTACTTTATCTTGCATAGTTTCAGAAAGTTTAGGGAAGCTGCAGAGGAAAAAGGGCACAGAGGTAAGACGGACAGTCCTTCCAACGACAGTCAAACCTTGCCAGCACACACACAACCACATTTACCACACTCAGCGTCTATTAAGAGTACTTAAATTAAGTATGTACTGGTTTATTCCAGTCGTGAGGTTACTGCTTACTTAACTGTTTGTTAACGTAAGATAAACATATGAATAACATGCAAGCGAGCTAACAGCCTTAGCTAGCACCCACTTATTCTGTGGTAAAGCTCGTCAATGGCTTAGTCAACTAGCAACCAGTTCACAAAATGTGCTACCGTCGTGTGTAAATGGCTTTATTTTCTTACTTTTAGGTCTTTCTTCTGTGAACAAATCAATTACAATATCGCCCAACGTCGTTTCAAGAAGCACCGCCATGCTGATGGTACTGATCTCGCGAGAAGAGTTTTGGGAAATTCCGCGCGCATGCGCAGTTCACATGTCTTGCTCAATATTTTTGTGTTAGTTCTCCTGCTGTTGTGAAGTGAAGTCCACACAAAATGGAAACGGCGGGTGTAGTAGTTAGTGTTTTATGTCTTCTATTTGCCTCGGTAACGTGCTCAGAGTCGTCACCCAGGCAACTGAATACGGTAAGATGTCAGCAACCGTAAATACTGGGCTAACCTGATGATGATGGTGTTAGCATGGCGTTAGCTTACTGATCGTAGGCTATGACAGGAAGACCATGACTGGCAGACATTGTGTTGTAAACCTGTGTTTTCTTTTCTGTTTAATCATTGATCTCCATAGGAAAACATCCTGATTAACGTGACAGCAGGGACATTGGCGGACACACAGTTGCAAGATTCTAACAACTTGCAGGTATACAGTATAAACCAGTGGTTCTCAACCTTTTTCCTGTCAAGGGTCCTAGATAGATAGATGGATAGATAGAGAGATACTTTATTGATCCCAAACTGGGAAATTATTGTGTTACAGCAGCAAATAAACAGGGTGTGGACAGTAATATACATGCAAATACGAGAGGACAAAAACAGATCACAATAAAATAGATGACAATATATAAATACAAAATATATATAAAAAGAAGATCAATTATGTATACAACACAGTCAGAAGTGAGGTAGAGGTTGTAAAATGTGTGCAAAATAGCTAACAAGTGTGCAATTAGTTATGACCAGCAGTGCAAAGCAATGGTTGTAATGTAAATATTATGCTACAGAGGACCGACTGTAGAGAGCTCTGAGTGCTCTCTGCCACACAGAGGTGAGGTGTTATATGGTGTAATGGCTTGGGGGAGGAATGATTTCCTGTATCTGTCCTGGTGACAGCGAAGCTGTATCAGTCTGTTGGAGAAAGAGCTCCACTGTCTGTCCAGGATGTGGCTAAGAGGGTAGTCAGGATTAACCATGATGGATAACAGTTTGTTCAATGTCCTCCTTTCCATGTTGATTATATTATTCTAGTAGGCTACCTAAAGTTTAATTTGTATTTCTTGTATTAATAATTTCTACAATAACAAAATTGATATGATGTGATATTGCCCCACAAAAATATCGTGATAGTATGCTGTATCGATTTTTTTCCCCCGCCTCTAGGATACATCCGTGGAGGAAGTGAAACCCGTGATCAGAATAGTCAGCATAATGACTCTTACTCACTCTTGGCTCTACTCTACAGTGATTTACTTTTTTTTTTCTTTTTTCAGATCAATCTAAACATATCAGTGGGTGAAGAGCAGGTGCTGGTTAATGACATCCCAGTGGAGCTGTCGGGGGTCACCAGGTTCAACTGTCAAGCACTTCTCTGTGAGTTTTCCTCACATTATTTGGATGCACACCAGTTATGAGCAATCAAAATACTAAACCATAATACAAACCAGAAGAGACCACTCATCTAACGCTTGAAGGGGAACACTGCTTAAATTAAGAATGCAAATACATTATTTATGTGGCAGAGGAAAGTCTAATCAGAGTTTGTGAACATGAGCTCCTCTCTCTCAAAGCCAGAAACCAGAGAAGGGAGTCTGAAACTTGTGATGTCATCGAGTGTAAAGTCTGCTCAATAGACAATGAATGGGATAGTGATTTTGTGGACCCACAAAATGTGTTCTGTGCTCTGACACAGAAAATGTTCCCATATACTCAGATCACTCTCCTGGGTGCTCTCAGTG
>JAPZEB010000010.1:3548231-3558544 GCA_029783705.1 Chaetodon striatus
CTCTTTAAACCAAGAGTGCCATCTAGTGGGCTCAGAAAATAAAGAAAATGCTTCATGAGGCTTCATTTGGCCATCACCAGCTACCAGGTCTAGGCATGAGGTCTTCATCAGTTCAGGGATCTTTAAGATGCTGTCAGCTCCTTGGTCCTGATTCAAACATTGTCCACACAGAAGTTGGTGTATCCTGTGATGCAGTGTGTGAGACTGCCTCCTCGTCTGATTCAACAGAAGTTCAGCCAGTTATGATTGAAAGTTAATGTTCCAGCATGTCCTCTGGGTAGTTATTTATCCACTAGAAGACATTTTGCTCAGTAAATAAACCTCCACAAAAAACAATATCCATAATCATTAACTTTATTTATAGAAATATCTGGTTAGTGTTCTTAAGAATTTACATCTCCAAAATGTAAAGAACCACACAGCTCCAAATAAAATCAAGTGCATAAAAAAGGAAAAAAAAGAGTAACATTTGATTGGCAGTTGGCTTAGTTTCTCATTGTCAAATACAATGGTACAAAGCAAAGTAGCATCTCTGGAAATAAACTCTTTTGTTGTTGTGATGCAGAAAAATTGTCCTCAGATTTGTCAGTTTTTCCTCACAGCTACAGTTGAATTGGTCTTACATGCTGATGATTACAGGGTCATTATAACAAGAAACATATGTCAATATTTGACTGAAATATCAACTAACACCTCTTTACATTAAGACTTCTGCATAACATTAACATAATGTACAATAGGAAGAGGTGCCATTTTTCAAGTGCACATTTTTACCTTATGTATAAACCTACTCTTCAGTATCACCTGAATGATTCCAAAAATAACAGAAGTTGACACACAGTCAGTACTAACACTCACCATAACCCTATAACTCAGTCTCACAATAGTTCTGGGATGCTGGTGTTTTTCAGCAGGACCCAAACTCTTCAATCCACTTCTCGTACTTCTCCAGGTCAGCTGCAGACACAGATTTTGACACTTTCTTCAGAGCTGACTCAAAGTCCTCCATGGTGGTGGGCATGTGCATCTCGTCCCTGGAAATGTTACGGATCTCTTCTGGCGTGAGGCCCTCGATTCTGCGCCTCATGGCCATCAGAGAGGCGTCCCTGCAGCACGACAATTCATTCATTTTAACACTTTCAGCAGAGATTTCAAAAGAGGCTTTCTATCACACGATTTACTTAAATTCCTCAAGTAATCCTTTCAGGCCTTGCTTTTGTTCTGTTCTTCTTAGCAGCAAAATGAAGATTCAGTATCTTACTCTATTTTATTTTATTCAATGACATTTTGCCTTTCTTTGACAAGTAAATAAGACACAGAGAGGAACCACTGGAAGAGAAAGGGCTATAACATGTAACAAAGGTCCCCGCTTAGAATCAAACCAGCAATGTTGTACTTAAATATTGTACATAAATTGGTCACCAGACACCAAACCTTGTTGCATTTTATCTATTGTAGCAAAGACACACATTGTCGCGATGATCATTTTTGGTGCAAATGTGTTTTATCTACGTGTAAAACAGAAACTACTGCACAGATAAACGTTAGATTAAAGGATGGAAAACAGCCGAGATGTCTCACCTGCAAACATTGGTGATGTCGGCTCCTGAGTAACCCTCCAACTGCTCTGCGATCTTGTCCAAGTCCACATCGCTGGCCAGCTCCAGTTCCTTCAGATTAATCCTGAGCAGCTCCACGCGCCCTTTGGCTGCAAACATAAATGCAACCGTGAGTGGAGCAGGCAGGAAGCTTAGTCTCTGCCCACAACCTATAGTATACACCATAACATGTGTAAACTGCTCCACTCAAGATTGGCTGGTCTACCACTCAGGCAACACAGACAACTGCTCTGGATTACCAGAGCAGCATTGTCAAAAATAACAGTTTCACTGATACATATTGATTCTTTATTTAAACAGTTGCAATATTCATTTTCCTCTATCAATATTACTTTCCCTCTACTCTACTCTAGCGAGATAACACACACACAGCCTGCTGTGGTGCCCTTATAACCCCACCTCCTCACACTTACTCTCAGTAATCAGTCTCATTCGTACCTTTGCATACAGGCTTTTGCAGGACAGTTGTCTTTTGTTTTATACTTGCATTTTATTGCCTCTAAAATGTGTGACAACCTCACAGGCTTTTGAACATGTACACTACAGCAAGAAGAATATTGTTCTCAATAATGTAAAAAAGTTTTAATGATTGTTAATTTAAAAGGAAAGAGAAGTAGCTGTTGTCATGTTGTAGCCTTGTTATATTTATCATTTAATAAAAATGTTAAACTGTATACTCTCAATGTCAATTTTCCCCTGTGGTATCCATATTAAATACCAATATTTTTGAAGGTATTGCATTGAAGTTCCAGTATCATAACAAATCTGTACCAGGAAGCCCCAGGTTCACTGCCTTGCCTTTGGTTTGTGGTAAAAACAGCAACAGTGGCTTTGTCTAAGGGCATGCACCACTGAAGCTCATTAACTGAAATGATGAGGGCAAACAGTCCTGTATTGCAATCTGATCTTGAGGCCATCTTCTGTGCCAAAATCTAGTTTGAAGACTTATTATTTATGTTGATACTGTGCTCACATGTTGCACTTTTCTTAATGAATCAGTGTTTAATTTAATTACCAGTAAGTGACATACAACAATGGTAGAACCAGGCAGTATTCCAGCATGAGATTACTGGTGCTCCAAACTAAATATAATGAAGCAGCATGCGTGTCAGCTGTGTGCACTGTACTTGAAGGTGACAGGATACAGAATGCAAAGAATGCATGGGGTCAGATGGGGGCTCATTTCTGCCCCAGGGCCTCCCAAGCGGCTTTGTCCAGTATGAGCCCACATTATGGAGTTAATTAGGCTGAGGTTAATTTAGACATTATGAAGTCTTTCTGTTTGAACCGTCTGTTTTCTAGTTGTTTAACAGTGAAAGCTCACAGGTCACATCAGTTTGCAGTAACTCTGGTCACTTGATCACTTTTACTAATTGAAATTATGGAGACCAGACAGTCAAGTAGCAAAGAAATGAGTTTACTTGAAGGCAGAGGGATGTAGATCCTCTTCTCCAGCCGTCTTCTCAGAGCCTCATCGATGTCCCATGGGAAGTTGGTGGCTGCCAGCACCATCACCATCTTTGAAGGATCATCGTTTTCTGACGCTCCACCGACTCCTACACAAAGTAACAATAAGGAAAAAAGGTCTCAGAAACAATGAGTGTCTACAGTTTTTTTTTCCTGCAGTTTAAATAAAGTATATCGAGAATGATGGGAAGTAGGTAATACTGCAGAAAACTTGTTACCTTCTTTCAACCTTTTTACACTTGTAAAAAACAAAACAAAAAAAGCCATTTCTAATAGGGAATATGAGATAAGTAGTAAATACATTATTCGTGGTGGTATTGTCAGTGTGCAGAAACATCTCGGGTGTTTTACCATCCATCTGGACCAGTAGCTCTGCCTTGACTCTCCGGCTGGCCTCATGTTCCTCTGAAGTCCCTCTGCGGCTGCACATGGAGTCTATTTCATCAATGAAGATCGTCGTGGGAGCATAAAAGCGTGCCTGACCAAGACCACAATACATTATCAATATACAAATGTATGATAAGTACCACAAAAAAGCTAAACTGAATGTGAGAACAGATGCCTACTTCAGAGTGGGTCTACACAATTTATTTTACACTAATTATGATCCAGAAATGCACATCCAATTTAAAGGTGTATTTAGCAGAAAGATTCACAGAGCTGACAAACCATCAACTTATTACAATATGGCTGTGACACTGACTTTGCTACGTAACAACAGTAAGGTTATTCTCCTTTCAGCTATGGTTTTGTCCACAAACTCCTTAAAATACCTTGAGTACTCAGCTTTCTAGATACTTTCTTTCAACAGCCACCTGTTTACTCTAGCTCCTTGTCATTAAATGCTAGGCAGGTAGTGTAAAGTTCATGTCTCTCTGGTTGTTGGTGGAAATGCTATGGTTTATATATGTGCACAGTTGATTAGAATTGAAAGCCTGAACCATTTATGTGAGCAAGAAAACCAAAACAATGAGCTAAAAGACACCAAAAGCTGCACTGGGCTGCAAAAATTAGGGTTTGCCAACATAAGTGGCTTCCTAACTTTTCAGAATAATTTGATTCACTGTTGGTATCAAAGATATGTGTGATAAGGTGTGTTTGATTGCTTGTTCAGATTTTGTAATCATGGACAGACACCCTAATGATAACCTGGCAACCAAATATGCCTCAAAGCATTTAAGAAACCAAGATAAACATTACTTAGTTATCATCTGTACCAATCGCATATCTAAAGTCTTACCATTTCAAAGAGAAGGCGAACTAGCTTCTCAGACTCCCCTCTGTACTTGGAGGTGAGAGTCGATGACGAGACGTTAAAGAATGTGGTTCTGCACTCTGTAGCAACTGCTTTGGCCAAAATTGTTTTCCCCGTGCCTGGCGGTCCCACCAAAATCACTCCCTACAGTAAAAAAAAAAAAAAAAAAAGGTTTCTGTGCATTGATATTTGTGATGTATATTACAAAACAACTACAACTAAAATCTCTCTGAATCAGCACCTTCCATGGTCTTCGTATGCCTTTGAAAAAAGCTGGCATCCACATCGGTAACACGACCGCTTCTTTCAGGAGCTTTTTCGCATCTTCCAAGTCTGCGATGTTATCCCTAAGAAACAGATCAGACAGAGATGACACCTTGTCGATCTCGTCCCATGATCCACCATATTTGGAAATGGGCTTATTTGCTATTTTACCCTGAGACAACAAGACTGATATGATTTCATCTCTAAGCGTCCAGTAATAGACGCACTTCTGAGACATATTTAGCCTAGCTTACTACAAAGACTGGAAGCAGGAAGAAACTAACATGTACATTACCCTAAATTACACACACAATCATTCAGTTTTCCAGCGGGGATGAAGAAAAACTGATGAAAACGTACCATTTAACATTTGGATTCTGAGATATAATGTCTCTCTCCAGAGCTTCCACGAGGTCTTTATCATATCCCGTCCCATCAAACTTTTTCAATTCTTTGTCCTGGACGTCTGATTTGTTCTGGAGGACAGACAAAAAACATTATTGCTCATCCCTGTTCCATGAATGTCAGCCATGTGGTCTGGTTTCTTCCAGACAAAAAACTGGACTTACAGGTTAGACATGGCTGTAGATCAACAAGCAGCATGTGGATACTGTTTAATCAACAATGCAAATAGTTGTCTCTGAATATACAGCATGTGATAAAATATCATGAACCAGACGATGGTATGTTATCCTCACCTTATCCTCTTTAGCTTTGCCAGCAGCCTCCTTTGACTCCCTCTTTTCTTTGCCCTTGGGTGGTTTGCTTCTGTCCCCATTGGCCCCGCGAGGCGAGTGCCTCTGCTGGGCCCTCACAGCCACGCTCAGCCTGTTGTTGGGAGGTTTGCTGTCTTTATAGGGGTTAGCTGGCCGCCTGACAGGACAGGGAGAATGTCTGTGGAAAGAGGTGAGGAAGAGGGAGCTATTAACAACCATCAGCCTTTCAAGTAGGGCTGGGCAATAAAACAATCTCAACAGGGGATCGTGAAAAAAATGAATGTCGATTTTGATGATATTATTTTGGAATTTTTTACTTGATACAGATAGATTTAACAGCCTGTCACTCATCAGAAATAAACTCGACAACAGCCAGTCAGCATGCTCCTCTTTCTCTACTATATGACTGTATGTAACACTACATTACATGTGAAATGCTCATCAAGTGTATTCATGCAACAAGACTTAAAAGTGAAGGAAAAATCCTACGAACAAACAAAGAGGCAGTGTGAGGTTTACGGCACCTTTCTCGAGGGTAGAGCAGGAACAAAACGGGCTCACATCAGGGACTTAAATTTACTAATCTCAATCATATGACAACATCAGGGCTTTTGTTCACTGACAAAAAGCTCATACAACCTCAGTCACGAATGTGTGCACTACAAAGGTGAACCAGTTCTACAGTGTTCACACAGAATTCAAACTGGTATCACAGCGAACATAGAAAATTTACTTCAGAACTGAATGAGAGATTTGAAAACTTGTAGTTTAATGAGTAACTGTAATACCTTGGCTCTACGGGCACAGGCCTTATTTCACAGTCGTCATGGTTACTGGGTTTAGCAGGCGTAGTGTCCAGCTGAAAGTTCTCCAGAGTCGACATTATGTCTTGAACTTGTCGATTCTCTTCACTGATTTCTTGCCACAACTAACGAACAAACACAGATAAATATCAGAAAAGCCTTTTTATATACAGTCTGTTAAGTTTTGTCTGATAAGTTTTTAGTGCCATGTTTACCTGCTGCCATCTCTGCTGAAAACTGCTGTCCCGCACGGTGTACACATACTTCTTGATTTGTTCTAATAATCCATGATAGAGAACACTGGCTGAGCTGTAGTTTCCCAGCAGGGCGTATTCGCGGGCCAGCTTCACGTTCTCGCTGATCTCTCGTAAACTCATGGTGCTGTGGGAATACAGAAAGCAAGTCCATTGCACCCCGTTCACCAACACCTCAACACAGGCACCAGATCAGCAACACAAGATTTTTTTTAGCCACATCGGGAAGCAGAGGATGTTTTATAAAGATAGCTCAGAAAAGCAGGGTTTATTCTGAAAAGCCTGGCAAACTGAACCAGGATGCTGCTGTCTCATGAAGCAAACATAGAGCTAATCTGATCAGGCTGTGCTTTTGTTCTCCATCACTTACACTGAAATCACCTTATGATGGCATCTCTTTAAGTCCTGTGTGGACACGAGGAATGATTACAGTGACCAAAACCACTTTAAATGTACATATGAGCATGTCAGTACTGTTTTAAGGCAGACTTTTGATGAATTATGTATTTTTTGTTTCACCATTCTTATACACTGGATCAATACTGATCTTGTAAACTGGATCATATCATCCATGTACGACATTACAGCATTTTCATCACTGTCAATACAAAACTCAGTTTCCACTATCTGTCACAGCAGGTCGGCATCTCAATTTTTATTGTCCCTGGAATCCTTGATGTACAATCTTGTCTGTATTTATCACCATACACATGGATAGATTACTGAATGGGCCTACCAGGCAAAGGCCCAGGGGCCCAAAGTGTCAAGGGCCCCTACATCTTCACTTGTATAATGTCACTTAAATAAACACATACCAGAAAGAGACTCTACTTGACCACAAAAAGATACAACATGACTTCAAAGAGACACAAAATTACCACAAGGAGACACAGAACAACCAAAAACAAAACAAGTTCACTGAAAAAGCCCTTTTACACAAGGTGGGAATATCACAACTTTATGCTGCCTCACTACTCTGTATAAAAGATACAACCACAGACAGGAAGTGGAGTTGTCTCGCCCAAGCTGGCAGTGGCGGTAGTGACAGTGCAGAAATTATGTATGTGTAAACAGGACAGCCTTTGGTGTGGGACTATGGAGGGGTAGTGAGCAGCTAACTCAAAGAAGAGCAGCGGCTGAATATGTCAACAAATTTGGAAAACAATGAGGTCCAGGTGCTCCTTACCCTCTGAGCAAGGGGCGAGATCAACCACTGTATAACAGAGTCAGTATTTTGATGTTAACGCCAGTGTTATTGTTAAGAGACCACTGCCGACGCATACGTTATATGTCACACTAGATGCCGACACTATTGTAGTATACATCACACCTGTGACACCTCTTTTGCGTCTGCGATGCCAGCATGCTGTCTAAAATCAAACACTAGAGCTGCAGGATGCCGCCACTGTTTGTTCTGTGCAAAAATGCAATGACGGCATTTAGAAGAGACTGTGTAGTGTTGCTACAGCACGAACATGGCGTAAAAAGGGCAAAAGAGACACAAAAGACAACAAAAACACACAAAACAGCCAGAGGGATACACAAAACCTCAAAAGATGCATAACAACTAAAAAGAGACACAAAACAACAAAACAAGAGGCCAAACCATTCATTCATTTATCCTTCAGTCTGTGTGTCCTGCATCGTGAAGGAGGTGGTGGGGCCTTTCACATGTCTGTGCCCAGGGGCCCACTATCTCACAATTCACCCATGACCATACACCAGGTATCAGATCAGTACTCACTATCAGCAGGTAGCTTGAGTTTAGGAATTGAATTGGGATCCGTTTCGTCCAACAAATATGTGGAATATGAAAATAAAAATCCAAATGATCCATCCTTATTTTAAACGGTGCAGACCCAGAATGTGTGCTAATGGTAGTGACAACCATAGTTTTACAAACTTTTATGGAAATGCCAGGATGTATCGTTTCTAACTTACCCATAACAAGGTCAAATTAATAAATACAATCAGATTATGAACATCTCTCAAGCTGTGCTGTTGGCAGATAACCCACCCAGAGTAAGATAAACCTAAACAGTGTTATTTGAACAGTCTTTAACGTGACCTTGATACAATATCTACACGCTATACACTCACAGTTTTAATGCAAAATGGAAATTCATTGAAAGACAAACTAACTGGTTTGCTATTGTTCCTCAGTTTAAATTCGTGTTCCATGAATTAGCCGGAGCCTCGCCCAGCTTAAACTCAACTGTTTGTGGTAAAGTGCGACACAGCGGTCCAATGAACAAGATACCAGCGTTTCAGATATGTGAAGAACAGCTTCTCTGTTTGTATTAGAGGAAAAGACCAACAGCTGTCAGAAAAAAATAACTTACAACTACCTCCTTTGCTAAACAGGGCACATCGTGTGTTGACTACCCACATCCTTCACTTTGAATTTGAAGCCGGGTGGTTGGTTGCCCCTCATTTGTACAGACAAAAAAGTGTAAAAGCTCACCAAACAGTTATCTTTACAAAACCCGACGTGTTCATACAAATCTACGATGATTAACATGAGTCAGAATTCTTCCAGAATACTAGTTTCTACTGGGTTTGTACCTGTTTTTGTACTTTTCGGATGAACACACGCAGAGTCCTCACAGTGGCTGTTATGACGAGTTCCGCTGTGGTAGTTCAAAGGGGCTCGTTAAAGAGGACAACAAACTGAAACACAACAACAAAGTACTTGAACGCAGCACACCGACCTGGAGACGTTTGGTTCAGCTGTCACGGAAGTCAGCCACGTTCCCTCTCTTTATGCATCCATAGCTCCGCACCCAACTTTTGTGTTTTTTCTCTCCTAGGTTGGCGAAGGTATGACCCGCCCTACTCTGCCTTACTCTGCTTCTGATTGGCTCACTCTGGTATTCTTACCCCAAACCTAACCAATCTCACGCCTCATCTCTAAATCTAACCAATCAGTCCAACGAAGGCAACAAGTAGTATCCAATCAGAGGAAGAGGAGGGCGGGTCATGGCTTTACCGTCCTAGGAAAGGGAAAATAATGGTCTGGGCTGCGATCGAATAGTTAAACTAAACTCCTTTCCTAACCACTTTACCTCGACCTCGATGGAAAAGGACATGAGGTCCTGGCAGCCAGGACAGTTCTGTGTGTATATAGTGTCAATGTTTCTATGTTTCTTCAATAAAGAAGTTAAATAGTGTGCCACCAATCACATTTTTAAATTTCCTCATACAAAGTAATATTTACTGTAGCATATCCCAGTGAAAGATGGTCTGACACTTGACTAATGATTGTGAAATTTATTGCACTTTCCAAACCAATCTAAGAGCTCAGTGCAGAGATGCAAAACAATACATAAGGTAGGTAATTCATTAACATTACCATGGCTGTAATCATGACACATCAGGCTAATGCTAATGTAAACAAACAAAGTTATTATAGTTTAAAATGAATTCAGGACACAAACTACATCTCAACAGTAACTTTAACAACATACCTTGTACCTCGTCGGGGTGGTGCTTATATATTAAATGTCTGACTTTACACTGTAATTTAATCATTTTCTCTCTCCTTTTACCATGTTTTGCTCTGTGCAACTTTGTTTGACATTTTATTTTTCTTTTATATCGTTTACTCAATAGTTTTTGAGGAACATAAACTTACGTATCAAACAAAAACAAGTATATAAAGAAAGATATAGACACAAAGAATATGTAGACCTGTACAATTTTTTTATTTTTTTTAATAAAATATTATCCATCCATCCATCATCTAACCGCTTATCCTCTTGAGGGTCACGGGGAGGCTCGAGCCTATCCCAGCTGACATTGGGCGAGAGGCAGGGTACACCCTGGACAGGTCTGTCTGGACTGTCGCAGGGCCAACATGTAAAGACAGACAACCATTCACACTCACGGTCAATTTAGAGTCACCAATTAACCTATCCCCAATCTGCATGTCTTTT
>JAPZEB010000010.1:3572975-3590426 GCA_029783705.1 Chaetodon striatus
AGTGTCCCGCCTGTTACGTAAATGAAGGTATAAATTGCAAAATAGAACAAAAGAGAACATAGTAACATCATTTATACCTAAGAAAGACTTAATCCATCTTGACAATGAAATAAACTTAATAAACTGGGAAAGAGTTACTACTGAGGCCAACTGTAAGCAGGCATGTGTAGAGTTTAAGGCAAAAATCACTGAGCTCCTGTCTAAATTCACAATAACAGCACCTCGTAAGCACAAAAGTAGGCTGTCACAGAAACAATGTAATACAGAAGTTAAGAAAATCCAAAGCCGACTTCTTTTTGGATTTGATAAAACAAGCTAAAGGTAACAGTAAAATAATATGGAATTACATTGTTATTTCCTGGAGGTCATCAAGGCTGGGCTCGATAAAGGGGGTGTCATGGGGGCTGTCTTTTTGGATTTGCATAAGGCATTCGACACTGTTAACCACTCCATTCTACTCTCAAAACTTGCCAATTTCAAACTTTCTGTGAATGCACTTAAATGGCTTGCATCATATCTGTCTACCCACTCCCAATGTGTTAGAGTTAATGATAAAAAAGTCCACCTTTCAAAACTGCAATATAGGAGTGCCTCAAGGATCAATACTGGGTCCACTCTTATTTTGTACATGCATGTAACCGGGGTGAAAATATGTTATTTAATCCAAGGAGGAAGTCCATTATCTAATGGTTATTTTATGCTAAGTTGGTCGCATGGTGCGTTGGATATATTCCCGAATTGGTGAATCTGCCTGTCTGTTGTTAGCATTAGCATTAGCGTTTGTCAATGCACTTACATGGACTGGCTACGGCACACCTAGCTTTTAAATGCTAATGCTGGCTTTTGAATCCATATTAACGGGTATCATGAGATTAATGTGCCACTACAGCACAACTGTGGAATGTTTATTTTGATTTATGAAATGAATAGAACTATTTTGTGAATGTTTGACATGTTAATTATGAAATGATGATTGACACTAATTTGGGAAGATTCGTCATGATTTTTTATGAACTGAATTGATGTTAATGTGTTTAAACCAAATGCACTTTATTGAGAAATGTTTATTCTATTGTTGCTCATGAAGTATTGAATTAGTTATTAATTATTGTGTACACTGAATATAACTAGTTGATGAAATGTTTCATTGAGATATAGTCCTGGTTACATTATACAGGCCAGGGTTCTGGTAAGGACACAGAATCGAATCCATGGCAAGCTAAGACACTGGCTTGGAGCTGAGCAATCCCAGTTAAGAGCCTCTCCTGGTCTGGTATGAGGCTCTGTCAACCTTGTTCCCCCCTCACCTTCTTTTACACCCACACACACGCACGTACTCGCACTTTAAAGCTTCTGGCCCATGGACAATTAACATATTGGACTCTGCATTTGCGGCGCACATGCTGGACAGTTTCCATGCGTCTCATTCTCATGAACTTTATGCTTTTGCGTTATTCAATATCGTGTGTGGAACTACTGCCATATTAGTTACACCTGGGACTGGGTTTCGGTTGATTTTGAATGTTGGTGATGCATCAGAAATGTTAAGTGCACTTTACTGCCTAGTTTAATTTACTTGGCAGACTGTAAATATTGGGGTTTCACTGTATGTATTATCACAAGTTAATGTATGGTACCAACCGCATCTGAAGTGCTGTTTGTTGTGTTTTATTGTACCACTACCTCTAAAAGCTGAACCTGTCTTCTGTAGGCCTAGACCCAAACGCTAGCTTAATGCTAATATCTTTTAAAGCCATAATCTAGCCTGTGTACTTGCTACAACAGCCTTCTCGTCAGTTTCTGTAGTGTAGTGGTTATCACGTTCGCCTAACACACGAAAAGTCCCCAGATTCGAACTGGGTGGAAACAAGGTTGTTTGTTTGTTCACAGAGAGAACTGCTTGACAAAGGAAAAACACAACAGGCTCCAACATGTAGACTGGATGGGCAAACTGCCATGATACCTCCAAAAACTGTGTGGAGTGAGAGCTCTATCTGTTTTCTTGGAAGGAAGCCAAGCATGCTGTTCATGGGGGTTGGGCTGCGCTGCCTTCGTTCCTTATCCGCAGTAGTTTTTGTGAAAAAAGAAACATGATTCTGCCCAGTTTAGGACTGGGAACCTTTCCTGTGTGAGCTGAATGTGATAAACACTACACTACGGAAATTGATGAAACTTGTTGTACATGTGCCAGCGTCAGTGCACCATCAGTCGCTGAGGTACAGACGTCTACAAGTTATGGCTGAAATGCATAAACTTCTTATTTAGTGTGTGTTTTGTGGACATGTACTCATGTCCCTAGTACTGTCCCCTGGAAATTACTAGGGACCTTTCGCATCTGAGGCGAACATGATATCCACTACATTACATACACTGATGAAAAGACTACTTACATATGTGCTGGCATTAATGCACCTAGAACAGCTTTTGGGGGTATCATGGCAATTTGCCCTTCCAGTCTACATGTCGGGGTCCATCGTGTTTGTCCCTTGTCAAGCAGTTCTCCTCTGTGAACAAACAAAGGGAGTTACGTACATCAGTGGTTCCCAATTGGTGGGTCGCGGTCCAAAAGCGGGTTGCACGTGGATTCTGACTGGCAACTGCTCAGTGACTCGCAAATTTGTCAACTCTGTAAAAAACAACTTTAAGTGCAGTAAATTTCTGGTGGAGCTTTCATTTTGAAGTACCATTTCCTGTTGTAGAGTGAGTCAAACATGGACAAGTACTTGACAGAGACGGGAAATTGACTTGACTACATAGCCAAACGCAAATGTGACGCTGAAAGTAATAAACTGTGCAGACCTTGAACTTATGACCTCAGACGAAATCTGGACCATGTGGCTAGACCAGTTGCAAACCACTGCGGTACATCATACAAGGTCCTGTAAAACTCCTTATTACTCTCCTTTTCATTAAGCACCAGCATTAACTGCAGTTAAACACAAAATAAAACATGCTGAGGCATCAACATACCCTGATATTACATTTAACATCCTATTATGTGTTTCTATTCACATTTCACATCTGTGGTCTACCAAGTTTCTGAAATGCTGAGCACATTATGAAGAGTTGATTTTGACTGAATACATTCATCGTGGTTTAAGCATGCACAGCTGATTGATAAAAGCCATTACTTCAAATTTAGTAACAAACTGTTATGCCAATCCATAGCACGATAAGATAGCAGAATGAGACCTTAAGGAAACCTCAACAGGGAGCAGGAGCAGTTATGATACTTTGCTGAGTAGTAGGTCTAAACTTTTTTTTTTGGAAATGAGTTCTTAACAAAGGACAAGTGATTCGCAAGCAGTGTTTTGTTTGTCATGACCAACATCACTTCAATACATCTTCTCCTCCCCGCTGGTTCAATACATAGCTACTTTAAATGACAGTATAACATTAGCCTATCATTTAATGATAAATTCCTCACCACTAAGCCGATCAACAAGCCGACAGATGAACAAAGTGCAAAAAGCAACAAAGGGAAATACTGTAAACCTTTATTTTATGCTGCAACATTTGTACAGATAAGCTTTTTCCAGCCACTGTCACAGATGTGATTCATCCTCACTGACAACCTGCTGGACCTGGTTACTTCTCATTCATTGTTGTCATATGTCTCAGTACATCCAACTTATTGCTTTCCACTCAGACTGCCAACCAAGGAGACAAGTTTGCCACCATAATATCAAGAAAAAAAAATCACCATTATTTGTCCTGGGCATACAGGTGGGTGGCATCTCTAGTATCAAACATAATTTCTCTCTGATCAGGTGAAAAGTGTTACAGACCATCTGACATTGGTTTAAATACATTTTGAAGTATTTTCCAGAAACATGGCAGTTCTATGTGTAAACATAACTACAGTGGTCAAAATTATGTAGTTAACTTAAAAAAACAAAACAAATAAAAAGCAATATTAAATATCTAATGAGAAACATAACTATGATCACTACTCTCACATTTTTACTGAAAATAACAATTTCAAAACAAAACAAAAAATAATATTTACATATTATTCAGTCAGCACAGCATAAAAAATGCTACCTAGTCTAGTTAATTATTGCTACTGATGTACTCATCTACAGCTGCACAGGCATAAAAATAAGTTTTTGGGTTCGCAAATGCAGTTTGTAAATGCTAACACAGTCAACAGCTCTTCATGTTGTCACAGTATAAACTTCATTAAAACTGCCATTGTCATTTGACCAGGCTAAAGCTTAAATAGGTTGAAACCAAATTCATGTGGCAGTGGTGGGAAACTAACAACCAGTTTGTAATAGAGAATACACTCAAGAATCTAGCAGGACAAAATACAGATGGTTTCATCAGCGCCCTATAAATGCAGGAAATAAAAGCAGTTTGGAAGGGTGGGGTTTAGGCATGACAAGTTTGATGCGGATGGGTGCCACTTGTTCATTAAACATGGTAACGTTGTTGTTGAAATGAAAAACTCATTTGACTTTCTTAAGCAGTGACATCACACTCATAATTACACACGGAGGAAGAACTGCAGAGTGAGTGAACCTGAGGTAGCAAAGCCAAATCAAATACACTTTGGGATTGATAATATAAGAAAAAATATATATGCCTCAACACATTAGTGCATTTTTCTTGAAACCTCCAAAATCATTTTACACTCTCAAGTCAAAACTACATATCTATATAAAATTATACACAACAAAATTATTCAGACAAAACTTTTCTAATTCAACTTTCTGACAAATTTCTGGGTCCTGAGAAAGAACATGAGTCCTAGTTCCACTGTGCAGGTTATTAAAAAAAAAAAAAAAAAAAAGTAGCATTTTTAATCCCATCCTTCACAATATACACAAGCAGTATAATTATAGTAGGAAGGCGTACTTACAAAATTATTCAAAATAGCCAAGCTGATATTGTAACATTTCGAATTTGGGAGCAAAGAGTAAAACTTACCAAAAATTTGCAAATAGTAAGATATTCTTGAAGTATAAAAACAAATGTGTATGTACAAAAATATACATCCCCACAAGACATTCCTAGCAGAGGCATTTTTAATTTTCTCCCCAGATTCTGCACACTTTTAAAGTCTGTATTTTTGAGTTTTTTCCTATTAAAAAAGGCAATTCCTCAAATAGTTGACAATATCAATGAGTGTCATTTTTTTCTTCCATCAAAACTTTTTTAAAAAGTTCTCTTGGTTCTCTTGGTTTAAAAACGTCCAATCAGTCCATTCATATTTGTTTTTTTTGGTGAGACTTCACAGTCATAATATTTGGGTTGCAAAAGGCCTCAGCTCGGGAGTGTCCAGCGGCAGGTTCCTCAGTAGACGCGGGGAATGATCCGGTAGCGAACAGTTCGGCAGTATTCGTCCCACGCCGAGCCGTACTTCCTCCTGCACTCGCTCATGTCGCGGGAGTCTCGGTGCACGAGCAGGATGATGAAGTAGATCATGTAGTACCACGGCAGGAGGTGGCTGAAGCCTGCAGGTGTGGATGGTAAAACAACATTTTAATCTGACTGAGTTCATCCATTAAAAAAATAAATAAAATGCATTGTTATAAAAGTTAATGTTCTCTGGTAGTTTTGTCATTCTTTTTCTTATTTTTGCATGTATGGTTTAATTTATGTATTTTTTTGACCAGTGGATACATCTAACTACACAAAACAGTTTATTTCCAGTCATGGTTATGCCAGGAAGTCAGATTATTGTCTAAATCTTAGCAGCATTCCTCATCTGGAACAAGTGATGGTGATGCCCCATCTGCACAACAAATCCAGTGATTCAGTTTCATGTCACCAGAATCAGGCTGCTGCAAAACAAACACACTAACTTCTGTGTTTGTGCGCATCCTTTCCTGTCAACAGTTGTGTGTTTACATGTTTCCTTGTTATACAGTATTTCACAATGTGATATTCTATTGTGATGGTGGGTGTGAGACTTCAACACTTCAGCCACAAGGGGTCAGTGCAGCAAAGCTTTTCCTCCACACCATTTAATGTGGAGTTGCTCTCTTAATGCAACTTTAATAACCACGTAACTACATGACAGTAAGCACTGACACCATGCCAACCTAGACACATTTTACATTAATTTGACTTGTATATTGCTAATATGTTAACACTTTACTGCAGCTGTGGTGATTGTGAAGTTTGTTGTGATTCCACACAGAACTGTGATTACACAATAACCGCTCAAATTTCAGTATGTCCATAAACATGGATTAAAAGCACTGCTTTATATTTGCAGTTGCAGCTCTGTGCCTTTCATACATGTTTCCCTGTAGGTGTCTGGACTCTGATCATCATTACCAAGCAGTCAGGACCTCATTATGAGGAGATAACTGTTTTTACAGAGGAGCTGATGTGATGGACATGATTTTTACCTGCCCCTTACAGCCCCACTGACAACATGTGATGGTAGACTGGTGTTCTTTGCCAGTCCTCTGCTGCACTGTTCCTTCACCTGTGAGCTTCATCCTGCACCTTGACTCATGACATTAGTAGTCTTGGTGTTTAATTACTTGTGATGCCAATGTTTGACTCACCACAGGGTAGGGACCAGGCCAGAGCCATCAGAAGGTCTCCCAGATAGTTAGGGTGGCGGACCACACCCCACCAGCCAGACACCAACAGACTCTTCCCTGTAGCTGTGGGGATAGTCTTCAGATCTGGAGAGGATAGAAAATCAGACGGACAGAGGTTACCAAACAAAATGCTAACAGATGGACCAAGACAAAAACAGGGTGTCTACTAGGGATGAACCGTTGTTCACAGTAAAATATTGAACTGTTCGGTCCGCCCTGCACGGATTAATACGCCCTTATGGACCGCGGGATTTCGGTTCTGCAATCAATTTTGCATCGATGCTTTACAGGCCACTGTGTCTGTGTGTGTGCTTGTCCACAGGATGTGTAGAGAACGGCCGAGTCAGCCTGCTGCACAAAAGCCCTCCCTGCGAGTTAATGTCCAATCACTGTTGTGGCTCCGCCCACTCATCCCCTCACATTGTTGTAACTGGCGCCAGTGAAACTGACGCTCGCCTAACACAGAAAAGAAGCGGAAAAAAACAAACAGAGAGAGCCATGGCTAGCGAAAGCGGAGGAGTTGAGAGACTCAAGTTTGAAGAAGCACCGGCTTCATACAAATCTCCGGTGTGCGATCATTTCGGTTTCGCTGTTGAATACAACAAGGAAGTGAAAACACTTAACAGAAATGTCACTGTCTGCAAACGTTGCTTGAAACATGTCCCATACGTAAAGGGAAACACGAGCAATATGAGCATGTATCTCCAGCGTGAGACAGTCGAGGACTCGAGAAGGTAACACCAGCGAAAAAACAACTGTAGTGTATACTGTACGAGTTGTCAAGGTTAAGAGGCTGTTAACTTAAATGAATTACAGAATGTCTGCATTTGGAAAAGTGTTATTCAGTACACCAGTGATTTGTTTGGACTCTGTTTACTGCAAAATGTAGTTTTGCTGACAAGCAAAATAAAGAGATAATTTTGGGGAAAAAATTGTTCTCTTTACGCACAAAACTACTACTAAAACCCGTTCAAGACACCTTTTAACCAGTTTTAGGACAGACTAGTGAAATGAACAGAGGAAACTGTGGTCGGCTGCACACTTTTGATGACTGTGATGCTTCTGCAATGCCAACGCGAACGTGTAAAAAAAACTGTAGTTCCTTGAATGGCCACTTGAGGCTGGTACCAAAGGCAAGTCAGTCCCCATAGACTCCCACGTAAAAACAGCAAGACAGAAATGTGTAGGGGGACAAAGTCATCTCATCACATGAGCGTAACGATCAGCTTTAAGCCAGTAGAAGAACTTACGAGACAGTTTTGGGTCTGATGGGTTTCTTCTGAAGTTGTTCTTCTCAGAGTTGGATTTCCTGAAGATGTAGAAGCCAACAACTGAAATACAGAGACACAGAGAGAAAACTTAAACATCAGCCTCAGTGTTACAAACTGGGAAAATAAAATGTGGATTGCAATGTTCACATCATCTCTTTAGAACTAAAACCATGTCTTTTTATCTTTCTGAGAAGCTACGCATAACTATTAAGGACTATAGAAAAATATAGTTATTTGTAATCAAACAATCCAAATCCTCAACAAGATGGTCATTGTCTTCAGTTTGATGTTCTGCCCCTACTTACGCTTGAGTGTGACGATGGCAGCCAGGGCAGGGAGGCTCAGGGGGTTTGGGTGGCTGACCAGGTAATAGGCCTGCAGTGTGTAAGTAAAGGGAACCCACACCAGATCACCGAAAGCCAACATGAAGCCAAAACCATCGTGCATCAAGTCCATGGTGGTCAGAATGGCCTCCTGAGGACACAAAAAGACACATTCAGCTCTCTTTGTTTTAATCAAAGCTAGCTGGGTTTCAAATTAATATACTTAATTACATCCTTGACTTATCAACGTGTTTTATCAAAATCTCTTTCAATGACATTTCTGGGAAAATCTCCATGTTACAGCACTTGTGTTGACTTGTGTTCTACTGAGCGTACCTCATTCCAGAGGCCGTCCACCACGTAAAGCAGCTGGAAGAGGTTCACAAGGATCATGGAGTAAGATGGAGCATCCAGATCGTGCTTCTTCATCTCAGCCAGCGCCATCGCAAAGTTGATCAAACACTGTACAGGGACACACAAAGAAAATCCAGAATCATCATGAACGTTTCTTAAATCCAGAATGCTGTATTTGTGAAGGTACATGTCAAATCCCATTCAAGGTTTCAAAGACACAAACGAGTGCCGACCTGATGCTGAGTCATAACAACATCTAAAGCCCACTTATATTTCAAGATTGAAGCCTAGTCGAATTCTTTACATTGTTGATAACCTTCCAACAGTATAAAGCCGACAATGATCATCTAAAAATCGCCAATTACAGTGACCCATGTTCACAGGCTGTAGTTTTTAGTGCTTTAAATCCAAGCTGAAAGTCTGCATTAACCTCATGGTAACAAGATAACATTCAGCGTTTATTGAGTTTGTGCCACATGTCTGAGGTGAAAAATAAATTCCACATATGGCCACCAGAGGGCAGTGTGTGTAGAAAATGACAGGCCACAATATAACAGAAAAGGTGGCATTTTCATGAACTCTGCAATTAGCTGTTGTATACAGGTACATCTTTTAAGTCAAGACAAACTGACAGCAAGTCAATACTACTGGATGTGAAATACAAAAAGGTCAGTTCTGCTTCAGGGCTGTGCCTGTTCAGCAGGGCGTTCAGTGTGACAGTGACATTCAAGTAATACTGTAATATAACAAACTATGCTAACAACGGATCAGAAAGGTGCAGCAACATTTTTTGCCGACACTACGCATCATCAAAAGCCACAGACTGTGTTGTATTACATTGCTGTGTGCTGTAAATTCACCACTTCTACACAGACAGTAGAAAATAACATCTCAGAGCCTCACAGGGCAAAGCATGAGAGTGAGAAGCCCTATCTCTGTAGCTAAGTCTGGAGTGCACTACACACCAACTGATTAAAAAAAAAACTGCTCAACTTAAAGTGCTCACTAATTGTATTTTTTGTGACAAATATTTGGTGTCCCGTGACAACTTACCCAACCAATCAGACCAGGGCGCATCTCGCAGAAGAATTTCAGATCAAAGTCTTTGACGCGGGGATTGAGCTCGTGTCCTTTGAAAAAGTCATAAACCACGTTGCCTGGTGAAACATAAGGAAAGAAAAGAAATGAGATAACTGCAAAATAAATGAATCAAAGAGGCAGAACACAATGTGTGTAAACAGTGAGTAGGTAACTCTTACCAGAGCTTCCCCCCAGTGCCAGCTGCTCTGGGGCAGCATATCGAGAGCGGACATACAGGTAGACGCTGAGCAGGACGGAGATGAGGAAGGTGGCCGTAGCCAGCTGCAGGAAGCGGCTATGGATGTAGGTGAGGTCAACACCCTGGTACACCGCTGCTGCTACCGCTAAAGAACTCACCACAATGGCAAAGAAACCTGGAAGGATACAGATGGGTAGATAAAGTTGGACAGAAGAACGATGGGAAGAGGAAGACAAAAGCTTACAGCTTGAAATTTAACTTTAAACTACAGAGAAAGGAAGTTGAAAAACTATATTTAACATGTAAAAAATGACAAATAATAATCAATTCTCTAAGCCTGTAATGATCATATAAAGGAGCTGTATGTGACATTCAGAGCATATCAACATTGAGGTGGCTGGCCCAACAACTAGCAGCTAACGATGCTAACTCAATAAGCAGCGCTAACAACGGCAACATTGCTGACAGAGCGCTATGGTGGGCTCTACGCTTCTGCAACAACGCTATCCTGTTATTAGCAGTAACCACCGTATGAGCACAGTGCAAAGTGGCAATGAGCTACCAAGTGGGACTCACTCACTAGCACTGACATGCATGTGCGGCCAGTGCCACTACCACAAAAACTCAAAGAGAAGCTCAAATTACATAACACAAAGACGTAGTGTGACTTAAGTCTATGGTCAAGATGACATTACTCTACAATATCTTTACATAGCAAAGTGTGTTTTGCGATATTAATGCTCTGATTGCCACAAACAGAACATTTAAAGTAATAGATGAGCCAGCACGTAAAGATAAGTAGTCAGAATTTGTAAATGGTAGTAAAAACATAAATTAATTAATTCAGTTGAGGCTTGCGTGCTGTTACAGAGACACTAATTGACTGTCGTTGAGTTGGAGACAGAGCCTCACCATTGGTTCTGTACTTCAGCCTCTCCCCGGACCTCAGTGGCATGCCTTCACTCAGCTACAGAGAGAAACACAAAACAAATTGAGATTAGCAGCTGACCAAGGGCACATTTTATTCATTCGCTCACAATTAAACACATGCGTACCAAAGGAACCCCAATTAGGGAAAAAAATGACTGTACATTGTTGCTCCAGCAACATGGGCAGTCGCTCACACAGCTCTGCCTTTAGAGATGGATGCAGAGGCAGACTAAACCACTGTGTACCTTTAAGGGGTAAGAGGGGCCTCAGAGATCTTCCTTTTTCTTTTTAAATAATTGCCTGTCGTTCAACTGGTTTATTCAGCCAGTTTTCATTTTATTATTAACTACTTATAAATAAATAAAAATTGCCAACAAAGCCAAACTTTTCATCCCAGGATTTTTGAGGGACCCCCACCTATAAAGTGCCCCAGGAATGAGCCCTAAAGCCCAGAAATGAGATGGCATTTTGCCACTCCTGGTCCCCTTGTCTTAAAGTCAATGATTCTCTGAACAGGTTTTTGGTTAGATGCTTGAGATAAGATCTGTGGTTAACACAAGTTGAAGGGACTTTCGAGTTTTGTTTTACAACATAAAACACATCAGTAGATAACCCACTTGTGAATTCTGAAGCTTTTAAAAAAGGCGTTTACTAACAAGTGGCTAAATGAGGCTACAGAACGTCACCAGGCCAAACACAGCTTTATAGCATTGCTGTGGTGGGAATGTTAAGCGACCATGGTGTTGTCCGCTTCTAGCCTAAGGTTAGCCTAAGGTGAAGATTATCTTGCAGATCAAAGTATCATAAATGTTTGTTTGCCACAGATCTTATTTTGTGCAATAATCAAAATCCAATGGACAAAGTCCCCAAGGTTTCTGATGTGGGAACCAGGGCCATGCTAACTTCCTTGTCGGCCTACAGAGAAACTTCATCATACATCATATAAATCCACTTTTAATCTACATTAGAGGAAAGGACTATTTGGACTGAAATATTGAACACAAAAAAACTTAATGTTTATAAGGTTTATCATTCAGGTGAGCAGAGAGTAACCTCTACTTAGAGGCAAAAATAGCCCTGCAGGAGAAGAACAAGATCCTCCTTTTTACTGTGGAGCATCTCATTGATTGTTGCTCCTGACCTTTAATCCAATATCTGCCTCCTGCCAAAACTAACAAAGTGAAAAGTCCTGCACTGGTACACACGTTAGCTGCCACCTTACTTACACTGTACTGGTTCAGTGAAGTAATGATGATCACTAAGGAGAGGGGAAACAGACCGTACAGTTCTCAGTTCGTCTCACTTACCTTTCCAACAGGCAGGATGTAGAGCAGGGCCTGGAATAAAATCCAGAGGACGACAAAGCCAAGAGCCTGGGCATCCCAGAAGGCTTCAAGAGGGGGGAGAGGAGGAGGGAAGTTAGCCAGGCTGGGGTCGTCCAGGTTGACTTGGAGTATCAGAAAGAGAACCCAAGCTGGCAAGAAGAGCAGCCAGAAGTATGCTCCTACAGAAAGGAAAAGATAGTTTGTAATCAGGTTCAGTTTATCACAACGCATGCAGACACACACTCGCACAGAACAACTGTCATGCTCCAAATTTACAAGGGAGTCACATAGCTGACCCTCTTGTGAGGTGGGGACATTTATGTATGGCACATATGGTCAATCCACTTCTGAAAAGCTGTGCATAGTTTATGTGAGCACAGAACAACACATAATGCAAACTGCTCAGATCCCAATGGACTGTGAGCATACTAGTTCTCCCAGTGATTACTACCAACCAACTAAATTGATATCTAGTAAGCTGGATGACGAGAAATGCATACACCTCTGCAATCCAATGACTGTCCTGTAATAAATTCTACATTTATCAAAAGGTTTTACACAGTGATACCTACCTATCTTCCCTCCAAAGTCAAGCGGGGTGGAGAGTGAGGCAGCAGGAGCTGCAGCCGGCTTGGCACCTTTCTCCTCCAGCTGCTCGGCTTTGGCCTCAACTAGTTTGGCATCTCCATCATCCTTCCTGCGGCGCAGATTGTAACGGCCTAGGTTCATCGCAGGCTCTACCTCTGCTGTAGCTTTAGACTTTTGAAGAAAGAGTTTGACTTATTAAAACATACAAAACAAATTAACAAATCAAATTAAAAGTAAAAAGATGCGGGCTTGTAATTTCAACAAAGTTGTTGCACACCATGAGTCATAGTGACATGAGGGGAAGATCAAAAATTCTTAACATGGAAAGAAAACAAATAAACCTGCGCACTGTCCATCACATGGACTCACTTTAGTGGTGAGGTTTTGGTTGCCACACCTTCAAAAGGTTAAGTTTCTACAGACAAAACCATGTACCATGTAGGCTCTGTGTGTTAAATATGCATGTTTATAGAAACTTAACCTGATATAGGTTTAGTGAGTACAAGACTTGGGGTAACAATCATTTGAAACAGATGTATACACACTTTAGGTTTTAGAGACTAAACACTAAACACAGGTTAAAATGTTTTCTAGTGAATGAGATTCAATTTTAAAAATAAAAAATAATTCAAACCTTGTCGGAATGTTCCCAAAGACTCCGCCCTTATTAATGTACAGCTCTGACACCCTCTTCTTCTCACTTAATTACGTTTTTTTGTTAAGTTCAATGTGTTCATGACGTAAGGCTTTACTTTCTCTGTTAAAAAAAAACATGCTATCACAAAGCTATGTCTGAGCTCCTTGTTTTTCTTAGAAAGCTTCTCACAGGGTATAACTATCCAGGATTAAAGATTAGGTCACATAACCACACAGACTAACAGTGATTTTTAAGGCTAGCTAGTCTCAGGTTTGCAATCCTACTCAGGGATCTGATTTAGACAAAAACAATACTTATGAAAAGGAGACAAAACTGAAATTGAAATAACATGTAATATTGTTGGACTTTTTTTTTATTTTTTATTTTAATCATACATGTCTACCACTTCAGCCTTGGTCTACATGACCCCTCGAACCTGTCAGTACATTTTTAAAGGCAGAAAAAGTAAAGAAGTGGCACATGTTGGCCATGTGACTGGCTAAATGAAGCTTGATCTTGTGAGGGGAGCCTCCCTCGGCTGGAAAACACACATACACACACACGGCCCCCCAACGTGCATGCATCATGACATTCCTTTAGCTCTAACTTACCTCAAAGCCCATTCATTATTAGACAGCGAGTAGAGCCTGGAACATCAGTTGTTATTTTTTGTAATAGCATCTATTTGGCTAAAATCATTTCAACTCAGAGAGACTCATCTGTAAAAAAAACTTTGAAGTAAAAAAGAGGCATGCTCTCTACAGCAACAGTCCAGAGACAGTGTGTGTGTGTGTACATGATTTTCACACACTTTACAATTCAGTTTTTGCACACTTTTTCTTGAGGTTATTCATGACCTTGGTGTTCATCTGCACTGATGTCCACTTGAGTACTGAGAGTAGCTGGGCAATGCAACTGTGCACCAGCAATTCATTTCAATAAATATGGACCTTTATTCATACAGGGCAACAATTTTTAATTACAAAACAAAACTCACCTCATTTACTTTGTTAGCAGTGTTATTCTCCTCTTTTTGTTTCTCCTCTTTCTTTTCAAGCTTATTGTTGCTATTGTTCTCAGCTGCCTTTGTCTGTTGCTGCCCATCAAACAATGGAGGGAGATTGATGGAGATGAAGAGAGACAAAAAGGGCAAAAAAAAAAGCAACGTGAGGAATAGGCAGAGGGAACGTGACGGTGTTATGGTCAAAATCCAGAATGACAAAAGGGACAGAAACTGACACATTTCCCCACAATGACAAGGTACTGATGATTTAGGACATTCGACGATTAAACCGGATTTTCTAAAACAACTGTGTTCCTATTTTAAAATCAATTGACAGCCCAACTTAAATGAGTCAAGTTAATTTTATTTATATATCCCCATTTCACAAAACACAAACTTGCCTCAGGGGTCAACTTTAATTTAGTTACCAGTACTTGACCAAGACTTGTAATGGTGCCATCTCATCTACTGTCACATTTCCTTTTTTACTTACTAAAATAAGCCACAAGGGTGATCTTTGCTCTTGTCATGTTCAGATGTACTTAAGGTGGATCTGATTCTGTCTGTGCCATTTTGCACTGACTGCAGTATCAAGGGGTATTTATGCATTTTATATTACAGTGCACATGATCTTACATAGCTCTAAAGCACAACAAACCCCCATTGTAATTTATAATGACTATATATGACTTAAAATCCCCTGGTGGGGCAAGTTAAAGAAAAGGGAAGCTCAACAGAGCATTGTAATGTGGTAAGGCACCCAGATTGATTTCACCACTATTACACAAACTGTATCTACGTGCGGTGAGCAAGGTTACAGAACTTCATCGAGAAAACAACCACAAACAAATGGTATTTCACCACTTCAGCCTAAACCCTGTGGAACTCTGCACTATTTATGGGCTGCTATTTCTTTAACTGATTACATCATTTTGATTTGGTTTGACAAGGTTTGACTGGGCAGTCCACACCAGGCAATGTTACTCTGTAGAATGACACAGCCATTCAAAAAACAAGTGCACTGATAGTGACCCTTTACCTGCATACAACACAGTCATGTAGGTATCAGAGGTGAACAGCATCTCTATTTATGCATTCACTGCAAATCTTTTTCTGACCTATCTAATACACTTTTGCATAATATCCTCTGATCCCTTTCTTTCTGTACATGAGCTTCTCCAACATTTTGTTGTTTGTTGATGATGTATGTAGTGTCTAAATATGGTCTGTATAAATGATTTTCCCTCTGTGGGACAATAAAGTAATAATCTAATCTAATCTAATCTAAAACATCACCAGTGCTATAACAAGAGTCTTAGAAGGCAGCCGTGGCACTTACCAAGGGACTGAGCACCACTTCTACAGAATCCTTCTCCTTTATATCCTTGCGGGACAAAGGTACACTCTCAGTTATAGCTGCAGCAGCAACAGCCGCTGCGGTGCGGGAGGATGATCGTCGAGTGGTCCTTGCTGGGGAGCGCGACCGGCTGCGACGACGGCCTGGTGATCGAGAACGAGAGCGGGAGCGAGAACGGGCCTGGAAGCCAGCCATACTCTGAGGAAAGACAACAATTGAAACAAAAGAGGAGAAAGCAACAATTATTAACAACTGTAACTTGTTTTTACAGGTAAAAGAGAAAGATATTTTAAAAAGTCAACCTCATCATGTGTTCAATATAGTACATCCCAATAATAGTGAAACTTTACAAAGCAGGGTCAACAAGTAGTTGTCTGCAAGGTGTGTGCAGTTCAGCGGCATTCTACCGAATCATGAAATACTTAAGACATTTAAAAAAAAAAAAAAAAAAAAAAAAACCCAATAATGATAATAATAATTTGTGCTTCAGCACTGGGCAGTTTTAACACATTGGCTTTATTCCTGCCATATGGCCTTGACAAGGACGAAAAAAAATGTATATATTTTTTTTTTTCTAATAGAAACCCAATATTTTTTTAGCTATAATGTGGACCAAAATGAGAACTACTTTTATCTGCCTGAGTAGAGAATTTACGAGGTGGAACAATAGTCATCATGAAGGCAAGTAACAGTAGTATACTTTGTCTTAACAACTGTTAACACTGTGGATGTTAAGCCATAGAGTGAGCTGACTGCTAAGGCTTTCATTCCATCTTAACCTTTCCCCAACAATCTTTGATAACTGATGAATATCCTGATAATATCTTTGCTCTCCTATCACTGACGCCCTACTCAGAAGGTGACAGCGCAGACTGTTATTCCTGAGGAGGCTCCCATCCTTTAGTGTGAGAATCAGACTCCTGCAGTCTATAGTAACCAGTGCATTGTTCTTTGCTGGGTGATGGCATCAAGGCTGTTGAGAACAAGCCAGCAGAATAAAGAAGCTGTTAAGGAAGGTCAGCTCTGTGGTTGAGCTGGAATTGGACAGTTTGGAGTCAATGGCGGAGAGGAGGATGAAGGTCATCCTGGATAACCTCTCTCACCTTATCTTCAACAAACTGTGGCAGATGGGCAGCTCATTCAGCCATGGGATCATCCCACCCAGGTGCAAGACGTCAGGCACTCCTCCATATCCACTGCCATCAGACTGTACCGCAGCAGTTGAGACCACAGACTGTCCCATTCACTCTGACCAGCCAGCCAAAATCAAAAACACACACACACCCATTTCCCACAATGTCTGGCACACTCTCCCTTTCCATTGTCCCACTTGGATTTGAATGCATCTATGTGACTCCCTTGATTGATACTGCACTTATTATTACTATTAGTACTTTCATTATTCATAATGTATAATACCATGCTCATACCACAATTCATTATATTTTAAATCCTGCATTATATTGCTATACTACAATGTAAATTATGTTATACAAAATCAATACATTTTACTAAGATTATATTGCATTTAAAGGAACAAGCCACCGTGTTTCCATACTGAACTATGTTCTTCCCTGAGCTTAGACGAGTTGATACATACCTCTCTCGCCTCTGTGCGTGCGCTCAATCGATTGTCTAAGCGGGTGAAAAGGATATCTATAATGTATGGCGGAATAACACTTGGGAGCACTTCAACGTTGGCGCAGTAATATCATCACTCCTGAAAAAGCCTCTCCCCTTCTCCCTCTTACTTCCATCAATAGAACCAGCGTGACTCAGATATTACCGTACCATCGTCGAAGTGCTCCCAAGTGTTATTCC
>JAPZEB010000010.1:3590526-3601522 GCA_029783705.1 Chaetodon striatus
TTTCACCCGCTTAGACAATCGCTACGTTTTGATTTGTGTAACCATACTTGGGTCGTGTAACTACTCACGTCACCGTACTTAAAGAGGAAAAACGTGGAAGTGCTTGGTTGCTTCTAACTTCACCCCCATTTGGATCCTAATGAAAGTACTGAGCAATGCTAGGTGCTAACAGAGTAGCGCTGCCGTCAGAGCAATTGAGCGCACGCACGGAGGCGAGAAAGGTAACTCATCTAAGATCAGGGAAGAGCATAGTTCAGTATGGAAACACGGTGGCGTGTTCCTTTAATATCTTGCACTATATTATACTTTATGTAATTTTGCTATACATACACTATTGTAGTTGGTGGTTTCAGGTTACTTTATATATACACACGCCATACATTGCTGCTACATACTAAAGTACAGTTTCATTTTGCCTGAGACAGTTTTGCACTAATATTTTAAGTATAACTACTGTATGTGTACTGCTTGCATTGATTTTTGCATCTATATGTTCTTTCATAGTTTCAACTTTCATTCTATTCCCATTTTTATTGTATATGTTTTTTTATTTTTACCTTCCTCTATGTACCTGTACTTAAATTTATTGCTGCAACACCCCAGTTTCCCCTGTGGAGATCAATAAAGGCTTATCTGATTTTATCTTTACTCCCTATGGTTCAAGCCTGTACTACTTTTATAGCTGACAACCTGGATAAAAAGATTACAACTTCACTAAAAAAACAGATGGTTACATCAAGATACTACACAAACAGATGGTACGTGAAACTGTGAAAAAGACAGAGTGAAGCTCAGTTTGTAAGTCTCTTTGTGATTCTGGAGTTACCTTGATGTCTTGCTCCTTGAGCTCCAGCTCAGTGCCATCCCTGTAGATGACGGTGTAAAGCTGACTTTTGGTATCAAAGCCCAGCACCTTGACTTGATAATATAGGCTGCTGCCAGGCCAGCGGCCCATCACCATGTCCCCTTTCTGATACTTCACAGAAGGCATCCTCACTGACCTGAGAATAAGTGAAAGACAAGAGATGGGGTGAGGGCAGAAATCAGTATAATGAGGAGAGAAGAATGAAACAGAACGAGAGTGAAAGAGGGAGGACAGCAAAAATAGGAGGGCAAAGACATGAGAGTAGACAGACAATAGATGTAAGAGAAAGTAGCAGGTACAAAGGAAAACACAGATAAAAAGATAATTGTACTACAGTATAATATAATTTAGAATTAATTTTAAAGCCTTACATCTCAACAATGTATGGGTTTTAGATTTTTGTAATGGTAAAATATAAAGGTAGAAAAGCCACATACATTTGGCATCGTATGTCAATGTAATTCTGTACTTATTTAATTAGAAAACTGTTAATGCAGCTCCAAGCAATTTGCTGTTGGGGAGTACAGTAAAGGATAAATTGATACAATGCCAGGCATTGTCATTACACCCAGCCATGTCTGTTTCCATACAGTCCACTGAAGCACAGCATGAGCTCAAACTTACACAGTCTGCTTGAATCAAAACTGAAGTGGCATCTCAAAATCTCAATGGCCTCATTGTCACTCAAACTGCTTCGACAGTTACATACTTGACATACTTTCTCTCAATCCACTGCATTTACATACAGTGTCACTATGGCTGGACAATAATTCAGTATTATGATGCAATATCATTCCAAGGAGTCATATATGAAATACAGACAAGCTTTATAAATTAAAAAGGCAAAATAGCCTAATTTAAAAAAAAAATGAAGTAGAATAATCTAACAAACAACAGATAGAGCAGTGGGCAAAGTAATGCACAAAACAGCAATTATGCAGTTCATGTGATTGTACTTAGCAGATGTTATTCAAAAACACACACAGTCAAGGATTACAGCAAAAACAGAAGACCTCCCTTTGAGCTGTAAGATGCTTTAGAGCTAAAACATGAACTGAAGCAGGTGAGCAAAATCAAGTCGCCACTACTACAACATGAACAGAGAGGAGAGGTCTTGTCCTGGCCACTCCCCCAGGCGTTTACTCTTCAAAATAATTAATGGAAAATAGTTAAACCCTAGGACAACATTAAAAAGCTCCAGCCACAGTCCAGACTAAAACCCCTTGGGGGAACCCCTGAGCTACACAGGAAAAAAAGTCACCCAAATCTGTGTTTCCGATTTAACTCTGTTCGCTTATGTGTGAAACTAACTTGGCAGTTGTGTAGTGCAGCAAAGTGAGGTCATCTCTTCCCTGAAAAAACACAGGATGAACTTGTCAACCAACTGCTGGCTGCTCGTTGTATGTGATAAATACTCTTTCACTGTACACACTTCAGCATTGCTCAGATAATTTATGCTTACCATATGATGGAGTTAAGTGACAATTCATTGCAAAAGGTGAATAAAATATATTTTAAAGTGTATTGCTTCGGATTCATTAAGAGTATGAATATAGACCATTTAAGTCATTAATTTAGTGTCAACTACCATCTTTGTTTATCTTGTTTCTCCTCAAGTTTAAATAGTGTATGTTCATACACCTGATCAAATAGTATATACACGTGGGCTTCATCCTTGGTTTACAATTTCAACACCATCCAAACATTGTGAGGGGCTGGGCAACCCACACTAGCTAACACTTTAGAGTGGCGAAAATCCGACTGTAGTGTGCACCGCTGGACACAATGAGGTAGGCCAGGCAAGGTCAGCATTATGGAACATTAGGGACCAGGGAGGCTCAGTGTCTAGAAAACCACCACACTACTGCAGAACTGCTGACAGGTCTGTCCCTGCTAGGTTTACCCAAAGCTGTCTGTCTGACAGAGTTGTGTCATTCAAGTCACACCAGGCAAGGACTTTTAGACCAGCTACTGTACAGGACAGGAAACTAAACCGTGGTGGTTATAGCTGTTAAGGCTGCCAAATTCAGCACCCAGTTTGAGGACAACCATGAAATCTAAAACGGTGATAACAGATGGATAGATTTCCTGCTAGACACCCATTGAGCTCTGTGGATAAATTGTGTTCCCTGCTGCAGAAACCAACACCATCTGAAAAAATGATCAAATGTAAAGGCAAACCATGCTGAGACAGACTGTGTTAAACACAACTCATTCAAAAAAGCCCTATATTAAAAGAGACAAATGGAAGCATCTGCATGTTTCCGTTACTCTAAATCACTTTTCCACTTCACCTTGCCACTGACAGCACAAGAACACAGAGGATGCATTGTAATATGTAAGAAATGTTTGCAGTATCCCCATGACAAGTTCATTAAATTACAGGAAGGAATGAAAGACTGACTTAAAGACATTTAAGACAACAGACTTTGGTTTCAGCAAAGTAAATTTAGGTCTTTACCACAAGCTCTCTTCCAGTGACAATTTAAGCTACATACCCTAATGACAGCCTCCTGTCAGTAGTCTCACTAATTAAAATTCCAAGGGTTAACACAGCGCCATGCTTCAGGAAATGGCAGATAGCATATAGAAACTGCTTTGAAGTTCAAACAAGTTGTCAGACTGTGCTTTTACCCCTTAATTAATATGATACAAATATATACCCATCAAAGAATCCCTGCATGTTGAAGTAGATGATAAGAGCTGATTACTGATGACCTAACCACTCTGCCATACAGTCAAACTTCTAACAACAAAATAACACCAACACTCCATTGAGAAGTTGGCTCACCAGGATTACTACAAACAGGCAGGGAGAGTCAAATATGCAGTCCAGCCCTGATCTACTGGTAACTGATCTAATCTTGTAAAAACACAAAAATCCACAACATCTGAATGGAAACCATCTCAATATGACACACCCAAAGTAAGTCCCTGCGCTGCTCTCCTGGCTTGCCTGCCGAGTTCCATATGGGATGTGGAAGTCTGGGCTGAGTCGTGACTGATGAGTGTTTCCCATCAGATCTCAGGCTGGGCTGATGAAAGGATACGGGCTCTACCGTAGGTGGAGTTTTAAATAGAAGTCACACACATCCCCCCTTTGTGTAGAAAAAACTGCTGTTTAGCTCCACCTGGTATGCAGCCCCCTTTGAAATGAATTAAGTTGTAAACACCCACCGGAAAGGCGATAACCTGTTGAGTTAACACTGCAGTGCTGTGTTAGTTAAGTTACCTTTTTGGTGGTAGGATAAATCGGAGTGGTTTCCTTTGGTGCGCAAGAAAAGAAACACATGTAACACTGCAACACAAACTTTACTCCCCATCCTTACATTAATGCGCCATCAGATGTCACATTAATATACTGTACAGTGGCAAGATCAGCGATCGCTAGTTTACATTATTCTGTATCGCTAGAGGAAATTATAATACTATCTAATGTAACCCATTTTAAAACCATGTATAAGCTACAAATGTAAACTAACGTTATGCTTTAAATGATACCTAAGCTGAAGGAAAATATTTGCTCTTCCAACCTTTGACATCTGGGTTTAATCTGGCAGTCTCCTGCGCAATTTTCATTGCGTTATGATTTGTGATTTTACATGCGGGAACTACGAGTGATTTTAGGCACTTATATTCATTATTTAGTTAAATTATCCTGAATATTTTCCCCCGACGGTCCATAAAGCTGACATATTTAAACGAACACGATTTTGGCTTGTCTGTTAGTACATTAGAAAGATGTATTTTTATGCCACAGCTAAAATCTGATCTAAGGGAGCTGTTTCTTTAACGAAATGCGCCTAACGCTAGCTTTGTTAGCTTTAAGATAGCCCTAATGCAGCTGCAAGCAACAGAAAGAAAGGAGGGAAAACGTCATGCATTCAAATACTGCTGGCGAAGAAAACAAACGCATCTGCCAAACTATCAACCCGTGAGCACATGTGAATAAGTTTGGCACAGCTGAATAAAGTGACGCATCCCAGCAAAACACTTAAAACATTTAATGCGCAAGCAATCGACACGCTGACCGGGGCTCATGTTAGCGTTACAATCTAATAAAGATTGTCTTTGGCTGAGCAGGCGCGGTCTAATTTCTGGCAATCGAATGGTTGCGTACCGTTAATCTGGAGGTTAGCGTCAGCGTCCATAACGGTACGGTTCACGTCACAATGCTGTTGGCCAGAACTATCAAACATTTTTAATAAAACTATGAGCCATTAGAGGAAAGGGTGACATCATATATAAAACCTAACGGTTCCCTTAATACTTTTATGAGCACCAGTGGAAACTAGTTAAGCTCCCAGGAAATAGTCGGAGCCAACCCACCGAGCGCCGTTATACAGACAGCTCGAGTTAGCTTCGGCTAAGACCTTATTTCCCAACAAAGAAACCTAAAGCGATTTGCTATTTTGCATCACAAGCATATAGGTTGGACGAGTACACTTACCTTAACAATACGCGAGTAACTCCACTGAGTAAAACTGATAAAATATTCCTTGACTAGACGAGGAATTAATAAATTAAGATTTATATTTTAAAAACTGACGGTGCTAGCGTTTGACGTAGCGCTCCTTCTCCCTCCCTCTCTGGGCAAAACCCACCAGTAACTAGGAAGGCGCGAAGGCTGCTGATTGGCTTGTTCAGCGTTCATTTCAAACAGCTCTGCCATCTGATTGGTTATCGGTGGATTTTAACTGACTTGGGATTGGCTGTTAGAGAGTCACGACTACTTTGTTTACTGGTGTCAAATTTCAGCCAGACAAAATGGTAGAAGAGGCAAACGGATACTTCATAATAAACACCACATTTATAAATAGAATAAATCACATTTTGCTTCAACTGACACTAATACAAAGGCTATAATAGAAAATAATTCATAAGGAAATTAACATAATAATGTAAGAAAATAGTCAAATATGAATCCACTTGTGTGTATTATGAAAATACCAGCATTGCATTTAATAATAATGTAATACAGTATATCCTTACATAATAATTACCACCGTACTTTATAATGTACCCTGCCATTACATTACCTAGAACAACAATCTGGGTGAAATTAAGTGGACATCAACCAAATTTGCCCCATTTGCCCTGTTTACATCCATTCTCACATTTTATGCTCCAGGCAAAAGTGATTTTCAGTGTGTCATAAAAACTGAAGAAACTGTATGTTCTCTATGCTTCTGTGGGGGAAGCTGTTTTCTTAACAATGCTTTACTACTACAAGAATCAAGCTCTGCAGACAAATGTATTCAAGCACTTGGAAGGGTCAGTATTGTCATAGACTGCACTCGTGTGCACTGTGTTCAGGTGTAATGCAGGATTGACCATAATGCATTCATTAAAACATCTACCTAACATTAAAGCAGACACTTAAGCATATGTAAAATTATGTTGCATAGTAAACACTTAACTGTTCTCATATTTGTGGCATCATAAGGAAGTCATTAAAAAATTAAACTTGTCATGGATTAATTGAATTGGTCATTATGTAAAATACTGTAGCATCTCTGTAGGAAAGTGTACCATCAGCTGAAAGTGATTGCCTCAAACCACCTTCAGCAAGTGAACCAAGTCACTCAGTCAGTAAACGCTGCATGCCTTGTCTCACGTAGAGACGCAAGATCTTATAGGAGACCTGGGTGTTTTGACACCTGCCGTGCATACCCTAACCTCATAATCAGAATAAGAGGCGGAAAACTGATTTTGAAAATTCAAATTCTCCAATCCAATTACAGCATCAACATTCTCTCAGCTTCCTCATCTCCGTCTCTCTCTCTCTCTCTCTCTCTCTCTCTCTCTCTCTCTCTCTCTGTCTGCAGCTCAGAGTGTTTTCCTGTCTTGGTGCAGCTGTCGCCACAGTGCAGCCCCTCTCAGGCTGTAAGTCAAACAAAACCTCAAATGAACTGCAGATGCACTGCCAGACCTCCTTATGCCCCGCCCACAGGAAGCGTTGGTGTAAGTGAAGCTGCACAGAAACAGGCAGTAAAAGTGCGGGAAGTGTCTTTAATCTTAAACACAGGCAAACCTGAAGTTTAAGAGCATTAGTGGCATGTACCAAAAGGTGTACATCGCTACATAAATACACAAACTGGATAATGATAAATGATATTTAATAAAAGTCATGAGCAGTCATTGTGTGTTTTAACAAACTCTTTCTCAGAAACAATCTGTATTTGGTGCTTTCAACATTTCCTTTTGCTTTTGTCCACATCTCTCCATCCCTCTCTTGACCAACTCCTGTTTCTCTCATGTCACATCACTGACCCCAGCACGTGACACAAGTTTTCTAGGCAGACAAAAACAGAAAACGTGAGCCACATTCGATAGGCAGCTGAACTCCAACTAAGGGATCTGCAAGTAGCTACGCAAAAGCCAAGGTTTTCAAAAAAGTAGTTGTGCAGGAGTGAAAAAAAAAGACAAAACCCTGATTCTGCACAATCAAAAAAGACATGTGATGCATCTGTCTCTGATGGGGAGGATCAGTGTAAAATCCTCTGAGTGTATTCCTTGTGGCTGAGCACACTGAAAGTGCAAACCATAAGTTGCAATACTGTAGGTTCAAATCTTGGTCTTGACCTCAGTTCTGTCCTCCTTTCACCTTCCAGCAAGACAGCAGCAGTTTGCCTCAGCTCACTGAGAGAACAGCACAACAAGGAAGGACTGCAGAGAGACATCATGCATCATCAGTCAGGCTTACAGAAAAAAAGAAAAATGTTGCATGCATTTATCTTCCTCTTCCTGTTCTCTGCTGAGCGTGAGTGTTAGGCGCTGTCAGACATGTTGTCACAGTCACTGAGCTGTGGAGCAGAGGCTGACCTGGTGCACTGACAGATGAGGGCACACCAGGAGGGAAAAAGGCCTGCAGGGAATTCAAAGTCAGCACTCACCGAAAGTGACACATAGTATCATTTGAAAGATGAATTAACACTATTTTCTTCTTGGAAATGAAAAGTCGAGTTTATTGCTCAATTCAAAACACTCAGGGGTTTTGCTGCTACAGCCTTACTTGGACTGGTATGACCAGTAGCTTGTGGTGTTAGCTAAAGTTAGTAAACTATAAATAGATATTTCTGTGTAACTGATATTAACTGTGTAACTGAGCTGCTTTGCTGACTTAAAGGAGTACCACATGGACCAAGTGACTGTATATCAGGTACTCACCTCATGTTATGATGACATCATTAAGGAAACTTTGTTTTTCTTGCATGCCTCTATGGCGAACAAAGAATTCAACACACATTCTTCATGAATTGAAGTAAAGGGGGGACTGTGTTAGTCATCAGCAAAAAGATATGAAAACATCTGTTAAACTCCCACATGACTTGTGCAATATAATCCAGGTCTCATTTATCCAGTCGTACGCTCAGTACTTTCCAGACAGCCCTTTCTGACGGGTACTGAAATACAAGTGGAACTTACCTATGCTCTTTTCAGAGCCAGACTCCATTTACAAAAACTGATTTTACACTGAACATGGGAGCTGCTGGTCTACCACTGCCTCGGTTAGTGAGTTTGTTTGTGTGATTGTGTGACTTTGGTGAATGTGAACTGACTCTTTAAAGCACAAAAGTCACACAATAACACTAACTAAATAACTGATGGAGGCAGTGGTAGAACAGCAGCTCCTGTGTTCAGCAAGGTAAAATTACTGTTTCTACCAGTGGAGTCTGGCTTTGAAGAGACCATGAGGCCCAACCTCAGAGAACTAGCAGCGATGAAAGCCCCCCTGCTGCGTCACCTGGTGCTGCCGTGTCTCGGCCAAAAAGTTGCACATGAACACACCGCAAAGACTTCAACCGACAGCCGACCAGCACGTACATTTTGCGCCTACATGAGAGGAAATAATGCTCCATACAAACAGATGGTGGTCGTCTGTATTCGTCACTCAGAACCAGAAACCGGAGGACCGTCTTGGCGCTAGTTAGCTGGTTAGCACATTAACAACACAATCCAATGTTGAAAGAACAAAGCATATTAACCATGTGCAAGTAAACAATAACATAAAACATCATGAAATATTTCTACTAAAGAGCTTGTGGCTACAGAAAAATAACCTTAACTCGTGTAAAAAAATCAGTTTTGGTCTCACTCCCTCTTGACTTTTGCTCTTAATTTACTTTGCTCTCTTCCGCTTATCTTCTCATGAGTGATCTCATTCTTCAGTGGGCTCCATAGTTGCAGATACCGATTCAACATGCTGAGTCGGCAGAATAAACGCCGACAAGGGCAAAGAGTGCAGGGCAAACTGTAGCGACAAGGGCCACAAGTGCTCACTGACAGCTGAAAACTGACCAACGGCTGACTGTTGGCCTGGTGTGTCGGGGCCTTTAGACTAGTTTTCGCTTTCTCTTGAATTCCCGATGGAAAAGGCTTGGAAGTACTGAGCAAATAACTGGATGAATAAGACTCGGGCTATACTGCATGAGTTGTGTTAGAGTTTTTAAATGGATGCTTTGATATGGTTGTGCGGATGTTAAACTCAGACCCCTATGACTACATCAAGAATTTTCTGTTTTTGGATTCCTCGTTCACTGTGGAGGCATGCAAGAAAAAGTTTTTCTCCCATTTCTACATGACATGAGGTGAATAATCAATACACAAATTATCATTTTTTGGGTGAGGTATTCCTTTAAAGAGTTAGTAAATTATAAAGTTACTGTGGAGTTCTCACCTGGGGTTAAAATTTGAAAAGAGATCATGAAAGAAAACACTGGCAAAAATGTTGTGATGCTGTTAAATGTTATGATGGCAATAAAGATACATTCTATGTGTGATATTTATTATAAAAGTCTGCAAAATAAGACGCGGCTAACACAAGTAAAGCTGAAACACCCTATTCAAGATTCATATCTGTGAACATCATTATAAAAGAAACAACTTCTAGTCTTGTATTGCAATTTTTATTTAATTTGCTCAAACAAAACAATATGTTAGCATGTAAGAAAAGACTAATTAACATGAGAACAGTATGGTACAATGCAGATGATAAAAGAATAAGTTTGGAAACCCATCCATTCAAACTTGCTTCAGCCAAATTCATCCCTGCAAATTCACAATTCTCTCGGTTCCCTCGGCAGAAAACTGGGTTTACGGACAAAGAGAAATGTTTCCATCAGCAATCTGACATCAACATGGAGCAGACCTTACTGCAGAGGACAAAAACACATTTCCAAGTGTGTAAAGAAAGCTAAGCTGCTGAACACACACAGCTTCTGTGACATTTTAACGGCATCACAGAACACTGCAGTCAGACTCATCTTGACTTTGTGTTTAGAAAAATCATCTCAGAGCGAAGATCATCTTTAAACTCTTCCAGGTCTCATGTCTCAAAGGCTTGATTGTACTTCTGAGCTGTTAGAAAAGCAACCTCACAACTGTATGGAAATAAACACATGTATGTAAAAAACAAACAAACAAAGAAGATCTTGGTGCAAAGATGTTTTCTTGGTGGGGAACAGTAAAAAGGTCATAAAACTCTCCCTTCAAATCAACATGACCATGATGGAGAAAAAAAAAAGCCAAACTAAATAACAACTGCATGTGATCATAATGACAGTCCCTAGATATTATTACTAGTCATCTTTATATCTTTGACATATTAAATGCAACTTCGGAACAAGGCACAAACCACATAGCTTCACAAAGAGATAAACTTTTTCTTGATCCAAACATTTCACCTTCCATCTTGTCCAAAGGACTGAACACAGAGACAGACATCTATCTTTTTGTTAGAGCTCTCGACAAAATGATACAAAAATAAGAAAGGCGACTTTGTTGAGAGTGATTACGTTTAGCAGGAGACTGCCGAGTTGAATCCTTTGGTGAGAAAGCCACACTGTTGGTGACAGAGGCTCTGTTGTCAGAGTATGTTGGATTGCTCTGCGGGTTTTTGTCTTAAAGTGCAATCGATGCTGTGTAAACACTCAGTACAGGGAGCCTCTTGGCTGGATGTTTCCATTTTAAAAAAGCGGATGAGAAGATGATTATCAACAGAGAGAGAGAGAGAGAAAGATGAAACAGATCTGAAATCTGAAAAAGATGCCAAAAACTCCCGTCCACGCTCAAACCGAGGGCCTGTGGCATCTGTATGTCTAAATCAGAATTGAATAAATATTTCTCATC